>JAULBS010141483.1:0-12692 GCA_032355785.1 Symmetromphalus regularis | reverse complement strand
CATTCTATTTGGTTTATTGGAGTGTTACCACCCTTACAGTTCATCATTCTATTTTGTTTATTGGAGTGTTACCACCCTTACAGTTCATCATTCTATTTGGTTTATTGGAGTGTTACAATCAGTACAGTTCACCATTCTGTTCTGTTTATTGGAGTCTTACGACTCATATTGCCCAACAGTACATACATTTTTCTATATACAGAAATCCACATTCAAAAACACTTGTTATTTGAGATTATAACAACATACTTGGCAATTAAGGAATCTGTTATGACGTGTGTCACCTGTGAGGTTGCATACGCATTTTTTTGTCATCTCTTGGTATCATCAAAGTTATTCATTTGTACAGAGCATAGCGGTTGTCTTATGCTATGGGTTAGGCATGTACGTGTGTTGTCAGCTATGGACATTGTTTAAACGCAAAAGTAATCAATGTACTCGCGCACCGGTTAATATATTTTTTTCAAACAAGAATGGAGTTGAACATGCAAATTCGTTAGAGTAGGTGAACATGGTTGTTGTTTTTTGGGTGGGATGGGGGTGTTCTAAATTTTCTTTATTGTTTTCTTGCTTTATTTGTTATTATTGTTATTATTACATGTATTATTATTATTATTATATTGTTGTTGTTGTTATTGTTTGTTGTTGTTTTTTGTTGCTTTTTTCCTTTGTGTGTGTTTGTTTTGTTTTGTTTATGGGGGATTTTTTTTTTTTTTTAAGATTTCGACCTTGGACAAAATAACAATACAAAAAAGAAAAGGCGGTAAGAAGAAATCATTCATGATATCAAGGCTATTAGAACTTCCGCTTCTTGGCGCACCGTTTTGTAAGAAATCCTCACAGAAGAAGGGCGGAAATACCAATCACTAACAATCTTAACAAAGTTTGACATGCGTTTCTTGGTTTACCGGGAAGTTGAGATAAATAAGTAAAAATGAGTTACAAGAAACTATATCAGTTATGTTAGCAATTCTGTAATACTGGATTATTCGCTGAGCGTCATGATGAGCTCCGACTCGTAATTTCAGTCTAAGAGTCATCAGTTTTGAAAACCCGCAATGCTTTGAAATGAGATCTTTACCTGATATTAGGGTGGGGACTATAATACCGAATTGTGCGGTAAAATTTATTAAATTCCGCGCTAAAATTAGCTATATTCTGCGGTAGGAATTGAAAAATTCCGCGGCAAATTCTGCGACATAAAAATTGAAAATAGTATTTACAAATATACATTAAATCTATTTTTCACAAAGTTAGTTCCAATTTAAATTTTCATGATATCACCAGGACCTAGTGGTCCAACCAAATCGTTAAGAAATTTATCTATTTTTGAAAGTCAAACACAAGCAGACGATTTTTGTGAATATGAAAACAAATTATATATATTCTGATTTTATTATTACAAAATAATTAAAATATAATTGCTTAGTGTCACTATTTTAACAATGGGTTCTTAAATAATGTCTCAAAACAATTTATACATGCTAATATCATTGTTATATATTAAATAGGATTAAATGACAGAATCCTATTCTGTATTTGTGAAACTTGGCTAATTTATTTCCAACGAGTCCTCGGCAGTTATAACTAACAACTACGCCGTAACCCATAGCGTGTTCATGAGGGCGAGCGTTGGCGAACAATTTGCTTGGTTGCCTACTTTAAAGAAACAATTTTCTAACTCAGTGCTACAGTTTATTATTTTCCAAAATGTGACATTTATAATCATTTAAAATACACCGCTTAAAATGACAAATTCTGCAAGTTTTCTGCATGAAAATAGATTTTCCGCGCAATCGCGGGATCCAGGGGGGGGGGGACTGATAAACAAACGTGTTGTCGATGAAACTAATTAATGAATCAAAGACTTTAATAAACATAATGAGCATCCACGACACATCCAAATGATTTCAGTGTCTGCGTGAATTTTTTAAAAATGTTAAGAGCATTGCTTTCAAAAAATAAAACGTCATAGATTCCAATTAAATTCTGAAAATATGTCATCACTTGTACAAAATGTCTTGAGGAGAATGAAAATAAATAAAATACAGTTTACCGCTGTCCATGTCTTAATGGTGACAATTCACAACCGTAAGTTATTTTAATGAAAGTGAGTCCTTTAGAATTAATATTAGACCCTACGCCATTCGCATGGTTTTAAATGATTGCTATACTAGTTGACACAGTGAGTAATTGGTCCAGATTTTGATTGCCTTTGGAGGACCAATCCTTAAAACTAGTATGAATATCAAATAGAATGTTATAGATTTTTTTTGTATTAAAGAGAAATATTCGATCATGGTATATTATTGTTTCTCTTGATCTTTGTTCATAAAAACAAAAATAAGTAGAATAAGTCTTAACAAACATTAGCACGAATACTATTCTCAGAGCTTGAACGTATAAGCAGTTTGGAAGTTAAAGTTTTATGTGAGATATAGTTTCTAGTATGAGTATACAGAAAACTACAATAGGTTCAATAATACAAACGTGTAGGTTATTCCATATTTTTTAACGACACCACTTGAGCATATTAATTTATTAATTGTTGGCTACTGGATGTCAAACAATTCGTAATTCAGACAAGTGTTTGCCGTGAGCTAGCGTTCGACGGGTTTTGAGCCACCACTGTCTTCAGTTTGAGAGTCTGGTGTCCTACCAATGAACCACTAACACTCACTACGTGTTTTCTTCCAATACCGTGTACAAATGTACTTTTGTCATCTGTCATATTGTTATGTCACAAACAGCATATCACTAGATGCCTATACATATCACATCCTTTACTACATCTACCATGGACCATTTAATGAACCACAAGTTAAAATACTGCCTGGCAGACGACAAGCAGGTATCTAGCAGACGACTCAGGAACAGTCTAGTGGTTATAGGGTACAAGTAGACAAACAAATACGGGTCAATTTGCTGGCGATTAGAACCTCTGAATCGTCGAGTGTAGAGGATTTATTCAAAATGGAGAGCCAAAAGACGAGAAAAGACGCAGAAGTGTCAGCTCTAGGAACAATGAATTAGTAAAAAGGGGAATGGAAAGACACTCCTCCCATATCCCGCCTCCAGGAGATCTTTTCAATGAGGAGAAAGCGAGGCACGGTGTTTTCTAGAGGACGGCATCTCAAGTACCGATTGTCAGCTTGTCCTGTGCAAGATGCTCGCCAGGTGTTCGTACAATACAAGCTTTTTGGGGACCTAGCTGTAGTTTGAAATGTGTACCGATAGCAAAGGCGAATTTCAATATATTTTTGCTGTTTCTTCTTAGTAATATTTGAAGAAAAGAAAGATTGTGTGATTATAAACATGGACTTGGTCATCAGAACATTGTTGAAAAACGCTCAGTTTGGGCGTAAACTCTGAGCAATGAATAAAAGTGTGATCATAAAATAGTTATTTTGCTGTTACTTGTGGTTTATTTATTTTTTTAAAGAAAATATTTAGTACTGTCTGCATAATAGTTTTTTTTAATAAGGTTATAAAGCTGAATGAGAACCAGCCTGATATTTCACGAACGTCCAATCTCCAGAGCAGTCTCATGTCTGAGTTATTACAGCTCGTCATAAACGACCACAGAACAAACCTTGAGGGTTTCGAATTTCACAAAATAAGGAATATCAATAAAATAAGGAATATCAACAAAATAAGGAATATCAACCTGTTTTTTTTCATTTAAGAACTGTATTTTTGAAATTAGCGAACTAAAAAGAGAGAGATTAGAGATGGGCGGGAAGGAGGGAGAAAGAGACAAGTAAATTTGACGATAGTCCATAGATATCTAAGTTCTTTAGGCGTACAATGTAACATAAAAAACGTAGAGTACTAACTGAAAGTGGTAAAGTGTCAGCTCACCACTTGATAAAATTGTACAGAAAAAATACGTTTCTTTGATCTTAACAAACACCGCTTGAGCACGTTGATTTATTATTTATTGGATTTTGGAGTCAAGCTTTTGATAATACTGACACGTAATACTCGGAGGAAACCTACAACATGTGGGTAGGGTTCGATCCTTTGACAAAAGCACCAAAGGCGAACACTTTGTCGACTGAGCTAAATGGTCAAGATTCTACGACCTCGCACAAGTCAAATTCACGATTCTTTTGGCACTAAGCAATCTTCCAAACTTGTTTTCCAGGCTCAAAGCTCTTGTTTTTTTGTATTGTAATGTGTATTGCTTGTCTCCTTACAGAATGGAGTCAGTTTTGTCAAGTGATCTAGTGTTTAGGCTTTGTCAAAATATCCGTTGAATAGTATCTTGTTCCGAGATATGATGAAAGTGATAACTGTTAAAACACACAAAGGAAGTGACCGATATGGTACATTTCGTTATCGATATTTGACAGTTGTTTTTTGGTTTAATTTTTTTAATATATTTTTTATTTAACGACTACTAGAGCACATTGATTTATTAAGCATTGGCTACTGAATGTCAAAGGTAAGGAAATGTTGACACATAGTCAAGTATGCGCCAGCCTCGGATGGGCTTGCAGTCCGATGTCCTACCACTGGACTTCTGACGATTACTTGATATATGCTTGAAACAAACACAATAGAATAGTGTTTAAATAGAAATCTGGATCCTCAAACTCGGTTAGTAAATGTAAATGTTTGCGGCTTAGAAAACATATAATATTGGTGTGTGTCTTAACTGTATGTATAAACATATACTGTATATAACGTTATCCTCAAATTGAATATTTCTATTTATTTTTGTGCCGTCATTTACGTTATAAATGTATCTATGTTTTAAGAACGTATTATAAAATTGAAAGAACGACAACAAATGCATTTTGAATATAGAAAATAATTATTTATGTTGGTCAAAATTATGGTCCTACAAAATTAAAACTTATAAAAAAAATAATAAAATCGTTTCCACCATTCGCATATTAGTGCAACAAAATGTCATGCAAGATGTTTTTCATATTATTAATAACAGAAATTGAATTTTGCTGAGCAAAACCAACAGATGAACAGGTAGTAATCTTTCATCCATCTGAATCTTGGCTCGTAGATACTGGGATCAAATTACAGTCGGGGCATGCGGTTTTTAATCTCGATGTCGGCTCTAGCCTAGAGTGGTTGCTCCGCAAGACTCGTGTAGGCGTACACCACTTACACCGGCCAGTTTATCAACTGGTTTATTAAAGACCGTAGTTTAAGCTATCCACTTTGTGGGATAGTGCATATAAAAGATCTCTTTCTGCTTATCGGTAAGTGTTGCTAAATTAGTATGACAGCGACTGGTTTTATCTGTCCTACTAACATTAGCCTCTGTCCTGGACAGACAGCATTGGACGCTGAGTTTGTTGCCCAGAACAGCGTGCTTGAAACGTAATTAGATATAAACTTGAAAATAAGTACATCTAGCCAACCTCAATATGACAAGTGAAAGAGAGGGACTATTTTCAACCGGACTTCACTTAAGTGGCCAAAACGTAATAGAGGTCTAATATAATTACATACTAATATTTTCCTGTGTTTTAATTTTCGTTTGTTTGCTAATTTGCTGTGATCTATTCGTGTTGTACTACATGGTAAACACGTCAATGTGAAACATACATATAATAAGATTATTGGGGTATTTCGCTTGGTGAACAGTGTCTGTGTGAAACTTACATGTAGTCGGATTATTGAGGTATATTGCATAGTAAACGTGAAACGTCTTCACGCAGTAAGATTATTGTATATTGTAACATGAATACGTGTCTGTGAAACCTACAGGTAAAAAGATTGACTTCATCACATGGCGAACATGTCTATGTGAAGCATACACGTGTAAGATTATTGTGGTATGTATCTATATGAAACCTACACGTAGTAAGATTACTGTGGTATATTGCATGGTGAACACGTATCTATATGAAATCTACACGTAGTAAGATCATTGTAGTATATTGCATTGAAATGTCAGTGCACATGAAAAATTCCACGCATGTCAGATTCTTGACGCCCTGATGTAAATTTCACAAAAGGTCGCATTGACGTAAATTACCGCTTTAAAATAAGTATTAATTCATATAAATAGATTCTTTCTCTTTTCACTTAAACTGTGTAGTTGCCATATGAATGTCTTAGTGTCTGATGTAAAGGAACATAAGACATTTTTTTCAAAAGCCGTAGGCGTTTCATAAATTTGCATTAACAAATCGTTTGATGTGCGTCGTTCGTCTTGAATCGTTAGTGGGTTGTTTCATTTGCAAATGACAGCTTTTAAAAAAATAACGGTACGCCCATAATGCAAAATGAATAATAATTGATGACAATAACGTTTTTTCAATAGCATTGTTTTAATCTTAATGTTCGGGGATTCAGTTAAAACAATTAAAACAGGTAAATTTGGAGTATTACTGACTCTCACCAAACTGGTGTTTATCTCCCACTTTTAATAGTTGTAAAATGTAAGGTTTTCAATAATATGAGAAAATGGTTAGAAACCTTTGAAGTGCACACAAAGAAATAGAGATAATTCAAATAATCTCAGACTACAGTAAGGTATTTTATACCCCACTTCCGTTTTCGTTGTCATGGTTTCTTTTGTTTAAAGTGTATGTGTTTTCGCCGATATACCTACACTTTTCAGTTACAAGTGTAGGAAGATCTTACAAGTGCAGGAATATTTTACACTACTTATTACATACCGACATTAAATCGGCATACTTAACATTATATTACTGTAACATCAATGTGACAATACGTAGAAATAAATGTACATAGAAATTAAAGACAAACTAAAATAATTTGTCTTATGAAAACTTGAACTACGGTCCATCGATACCGTGAACCATCTCTTTATCCAACTGCGCTGATCAAACTAGTCGATCCTTTTTTCAGAGAGTAATACAAATTACGGAAAATAATGGAATTTAACGATTACTTTCCGTATCTTTCTATATGATACTGCCTAGCACGTGCACGTGAAACACATGCGCATGTACAGGAGTTAGACAGGGTGAATGTATTTCACCTTTTTTTATTTGCTATGTATATAAATGATCTAGAAGAACAAATAATTCGCAAAGGTGTTGGGGGAGTTGATGTAGGTATGTTTAAACTCTTTATACCGTTGTATGCAGACGATACAGTTTTATTAGCTGATAATGAAATGGATATGCAATACTGTCTGGATGTACTTCATGAATACTGTATAAAATGGAGGTTACATGTAAATATCGAAAAAACAAAAATTGTGGTATTTCATAAAAGGTGGGAGGTTATCAAATGATTTGCAATTTAAATATGATAATAACGTAGTAGAAATTGTAAATAGATTTTCTTACTTAGGCGTTGTTTTTACAACAGGTGGATCATTTGTTGAAATGCAAAATACTTTTATAGGCCAGGCACAAAAAGGAATTTACCTAATGCAAAAATATTTACAGTCATTTGTTTCATTAAAACCTTCACTCGTCTGTGATATTTTTGATAAACTGATACATCCTATTTTAAGTTACGGGTGCGAAGTCTGGGATTTAATCAGGGAACAGCAGTTATTAGGTGTAAAGCAATCTACTCAAAATGATTTTATATATGGTGAATTAGGGAGATTTCCTTTGATTGTTAATAGATATTATAGAATTGTTAAATTCTGGTTAAATTCTGACGACAGTAAATTTGTAAAGATATGTTATAACATGATGTTTAATGATATTGTTTTGTTTCCAAATAAAATTAATTAGGCTATACGCGTCAGAAATTTGTTAAATAATGCGTGTTTCTCATTTGTTTGGCAAAATCAGGGAGTTGGAAATGAAACATCATTTTTGACACCGCTACGGCAACGGTTGAAAGATATGTCTGTACTGGGTTGGCGTTCACGATTAGATATTTCATCAAGAGCTTCACTTTATATACATCTATCAAATATGTTTTGTTTTAAATCATATTTAGGCTGTGTCAATGTTGAAAAATATAGAATTGCTTTAACTTCGTACTTCTGCACAGAGATTATTTGTTGAAACGAGAAGATGGGGAAAAACCTAAGTCAATTATGCCAGGAGAGTGAAAATGTTTTAACTGTAATATAATCGAAGATGAATTTCATTTTGTCTTTGTTTGTCCTCTTTACACACATTTTAGACATTATATTCCTAAATATTATAACAATAAGCTAAGCATGTTTAAATTTTTAGAATTATTAAATAGCAACAACACTAAAATAGTAAAGCGGTTAGCCATAGATTGTTTTAAGGCATTTGAACATAGAAATACAATTTTATTTAAGTAAGCTACTTTTTTTTTCATAACTGTAGAAGGTAGGTTTTTTTGTTTGTGTGTGTGTGTGTTTGTTCTTCATAAAATATGTTATTCATATGTGACCACATGTATATTTATGTCTTAATTTATTATAAGTATTTAGTATATTATTTCTACATAATATATTTTATTTTAGTTATTTATTATAATGTAAATATTTGTAAATATGTATGTAACTATATTTTGTGCTCAAGGGCCACATGGCCTTTTGTAAAAAAAACCCACAAAAACCCCCAAACAAAACAGATATATAAACATGATCATATGTTGCAGGTTCAAACAAAACAGATACATAAACATGATCATATGTTACAGGTTCAAACCGGTTATAATTTGACATGCTATAGCATGATACATTATTTACATCGGGTGTTGGAATGATGATAACGCTTTATTTTTAGTTATAGTTTCCACATTCGGGTCATATACATTTTTTTTTCAGAATTACTGATATGTGAACTTTCAAGAACAACATCATTTAGTATGCTACTTTCATTGGACAAATACTCAACTGAATTTTAATTAGCAATCGGAGTTAATGTGCTTTTCTTTTTATCGAAAATGTCGCCAATATATTACCAATGTATTTCTGATGTTTTTGAAGAAACATGCTTGATTTCATTTAACATTACTATCTCTCCAACGTTCTAAATTTTGCACTTTCTATTTTAGAACACTACACTGACTTCTCAGTATTTTGTTTTCTTTTTCCAGTTTATCAAATTGTTTATGAAGTGACTCCATTTGGTCAGCAATGGAGAAGATGCCATTTTTTTGTGTGGTCTTCTTGAGCTCTGTACTGATTATTACATTGTGCTCTATGATTAAGTGTACATGGTTTTGTTTTATTTAACGACACCTCTAGAGCAAATTGATTTTTATCTTATCATCGGCTATTGGACGTCAATCATATGGTCATTCATATGTATTTAGAGGAAACCCACTGCCGCCACGTAGGCTACTCTTTTTCGATAAGCAGCCAGGGGTTCTTTTATATGCACCGTCCCACAGACAGGACAGCACATACCACGACCTTTAATGAACAGGTTGTGGATCACTGGTTGGAACGGATTGTGATTAAGAATATCCGTTTTAAAATCAAACAATGAAGCATTGATTTGTTCACAGAAACGAATACGGTTTTCGCTCATCTGTTTCAATTTAGTTTCAAGAATGTTAATTGGAAAGGATACATTTGAATCATCTTTTGATTTAATTGGGGTACTGCCCATTTTAGTGTATTTTCGTGTTGTCAATTTTCCCTTGGCTGTTACGGGGCGTAATGAAGTGCGCCTTTTAATTTAACAGGGTGCTGTATTACTCATCTGTTGTAGCTACGATCAACCTTAGTGAGTTATGGTCAATATTAAGGCAGCGTACTTACAATTTACAAGCGTTTTACGTAACTACCTTAACGCCACCAATTTGCTTTATATGTATTTGTTGTCTCTTTGTTGCCATTCATTTCTCTTTAAGGGCTTTGGTTTCGTCTAAAGTATAGTTTACAACATTTATACTGTTCACTGTTCCATTAGCAAGTATATCTTCAAATGCTGAATGTGAAAGCTGATTTTTATTCAGATTATTGTATTCTGTATTGTTATCAGATATTTCTAATTCATGTTTTGTTTCGTTGCAGTTTTTGTCATGTTTAGATATACCTTTTGATATATATATATATAAACCAGAATAGTCATGATGTTTTTTATGATTATATAGGTTTCGGATTATTTGAAAATAACATATTACATTTGTTATGACACACAACAACTAAACAAATAAAAATTCTCTTTTAGAAAGTATGTTATCCAGCTTTTGTACCAAATTTGAAATTTCATTTATAATTTATATATATAACCGCATGAGTTAATTATTTTCCGGTTGTTAGATATATATAAATATATATTGTTGAATTGTTTTCTTCTTCATTTACAGGCACTATAACAGTTAAAAAGTTTTGAAATATATTGTGTTACTTTGTTATATTGTAACAGTTTGAACAGTATAGTATAACAATGTTAATCAATTTATAAATGTATAAAACTTCACATTTTCCTTTGTTGACAACCTTATTAAATACATCATTCAACTACTTATATAACCAATCAATATTTTAAAAATAATAATTAAATTATGGTAACGAATCATAAACCATGAAATCGACATGGTTCAGGTAAAACGTCTTGCGTGATATAAAAGCGAGACATTGGATCACAAATGCATTTAAGTTTCATTAATAATTAAAATTTAGAGCACAAACCACCTTAAATTCGTGAGAATATATTTGAGAAAATTGTTTCGTTTTTGAGGTTTTTTTTTTTTTTTATCATTTTATATGTTTTCTTTTCTGATTGACCAGTTATACTGGCTCAAAACCCCAAATTACTGAATTTCCATCACTATCATAGCTATGTTCGTTCACCGTCGACATTTTGTAAAAAAAATTCAGAAACGCTCTTTTAGAAACAGGAACGTTTATACATGTATATAATATTATGTGCAATTCTCAGAACAGGGGTCAAAATAGTGTCCGAAGTATTTGGGTAGTTAACAAAAACACAATTTGGGTCTAATTCCATGAAATTGGATGAATATGTGTCGTATACTTTCCAACCAATAAGGTAATGCCTATCAGTTGGTCCAGAACCAAACTGACAGGAACATTTTTACCATCCAATTTTTGTGAGGTGCAAAACTCTCCTATCCTAAATATGGTTGTTTTGTGAAAACATGGATTACTTTTGCACTTGTAAAACCTCCCTGGCTATTACTTGGGGTTTGTGGCAAGCAGCTATATCTAGACTTTATCCCACATATGTTTCATGCTTCTGCATAAAGTACTTTTCGTTGAAGGCACTGAGAAAGGCATGTCCTAAATTTTTATCAACTCCGTTACAACTGCTCACAACTGCCATCTATATGCAGCCAGTGAAAGTCAATTACACCATTTGTTACATTGACTGAGAGAAATTCAAAATGAAAGCCCAAGGTTGAACGCCCAATATTTTTGAGGAGAAAGTTTTGAAAAACTTGTTAGTATTCATCCATCACCTCCGTTACGCCATTTGTGAAATAAGTAACCATAGAAACCATAGAACGCCTATGATAGAAGACAGACACTGCAAATCTATCAAACATGATGTATTTGTTTCAAACTTGTCATGTACCATACAGTAACCAGATGGGCAAATATTAAAACAACAACTCCGTTACGGCCAAGTCCATTACGAATTGGCCGTAACGGAGTTTATGACTGTTCCAAAAATGCATTTCCATGGCAATTTCGACCAGGAAAATTTGTTTCCAAGACGAATGAAGTATTTGTACTTTTTCAACTTGAATTTTGATGTTTTAAGAAAAATAAATTACTGTAACAGAGTTGACGTACATTCGCTGAGCTGTGTTATTCTCCAAAAAAATGGGAACGAGAGAATTTGGAAAGACTTTTTTCTTTAAAGTTACAGAAAAGTCCAAATTCTGAGAATTGCACATATATACATGTGTATGAAACGGACATTGTTAGACTAGCCGGAAATTTTCGTAAGACCCCGAACCTCGGAAAAGTATCCAAATATTAAAGAAGTTATTTTTTTAAATATTTTTTTTTATTGTGGTGAAAGTTCTTTTTGTCGTAGGAACAATAGAAGGTGTGTCACTAGATTTAAACATTCATATCTCACGCTATTAATCTAATTATGTCATTATTTATTCGCTTCTCTCTGTACGGACGAATCTCTTAATTACATATATTTTCATGTTAGACATGATACTATCTTGCCAACAGTATATTTACTGAACATGGAGATACATTTGCGAATAGCAGAGTATTTAAAATAATTATATGTATTGCCAAGAGATAATTCTGCTAACATTAAAATGTGTTCAATATGGTAATAAATACATACATTTAAACAGGAAAAATAATAGTCGTTTATTTATGTACACGTCAAAAGACGTCTGTATGAAAATTGGCAAACACGTCAAAACACGGTTCTAAGTGGTAATGAATTAAAAAGCTGTTTTGAATCACATCGTTTATTTTCTTTTTCTTTTCTTGTTCGTTTGGGTTTGTTTTTTAATTCTATATGTTGGTATCTGTACAGTATTATATTGGTTTCTAAAATCAAATCTGGAGCAAATACATATTCTTACTTCAATATTTGATAATTAACCATTTTCATTTACTTAAAACAACAAACATTATTTCGTGTTTGGGCAACCTAAAGCAAGTTTGGGCCATTGAAAATGAAAATATAGTGACTCAAATATTTATTTTTGGTCTACCATACTTGTCAGATGAGTTTCGAGCCCTGATTGATGCTTTAAAACATTGCACTATCCAAAAATAGTGTTTCGTTTTTAAAATTTATTTTCTTGTGTTTGTGTGTATGTGTATTTATGTGAGTGAGTGTGTGAGTTGGGGG
>JAULBS010141472.1:0-12693 GCA_032355785.1 Symmetromphalus regularis | reverse complement strand
TGGCTGATCCGGGTCAAATGTATATATATTTACTGAGGTAAAGTCTAGTTTGTGGAATGGTTGTGTAATTTAGGAGATCATTAGAAATGTGGCTGATCCGGGACATACATATATATATAAATCTACTGAGTTAAAGTCTAGTTTGTGGGATACTTGTGTAATTTAGGAGATCATTAGAAATGTGGGTGATCCTGGACACAGACATATATATATAAATCTACTGAGTTAAAGTCAAGTTTCTGGGATACTTATGTAATTTAGGAGATCATTAGAAATGTGGCTGATCCAGGACATATATATATATATATAAATCTACTGAGTGAAAGTCTAGTTTGTGTAATTTAGATCACCAGAAATGTGGCTAATCGGGGTCAAATGTATATATCTACTGAGTGAAAGTCTAGTTTGTGGGATTCTTGTGTAATTTAGGAGATCAGTAGAAACGTGGCTGATCCGGGACACATGCATGGGCATTCATATTAAATAATGCGTGACACATCTCTAATGGGGAGTGCTCGGCTAACAGTTAATTCATGATTCAATACCTAACAAAGTGGAATTTTACGTGCTCCAGAATAAAATACTGTACGCTTCACCTGTAATTTACCTGCAGTCACATTTTTGTGTTTCTTTGCTATGAGGAGAGGACATAGCCTAGGAGGTAGAGCATCAGCCTGAGGTATGATGGATTGTCAGATTGATACCTTTTAATGGACCCATTTGGAATATTTACTGTTTCGGCCAGTGTGAAACAAAGGCCATGGTATGTGATTTCCTGTCTGGAAAAATACAGATTAATGATATACGTTGCTATTAAATGGAAATAGTAGTCTAAGTGGGGGTAGCTGGATTCTTCTGGAGACCATGAGTCACAGTCATCATATGTTATACACTTAATAAAAAATGTTTTGGGTTCTCATTAGACATATACTCAGGACTTTTTTCATTTCTTTCTTTACTGCAATAAGGGGGAGATAATTTATATACATCTATCTCTTGTACTCAAGTGCTTCTTTTCAGAGATAAAGAGAGATAATGTACAATGGAGCTACATTATTAACTATTTTGTACCTGTATTTGATTATTTTTCTACCATAATAAAAAAATATCTGGTAATAAGGGTTGATGAATTTTTTGGAACTAAAGCAATTTCTCAACTTGATTTTCAGATTTCTGTAGAAATTTTTCAATATATTTTTTACAAAATTAAAATTCATTTAAACCCCAGATATTTAAAGACAGTCAATTTTCATATGTTATGGTTATGTTATATTTGTCAAAGCTAGTCAACTGTGGTTAGACAATTATTATTAAATATTTTAACTCAGTATTTTTAATGACAAATACAAAACCTATACCCCATAGTAGGCTTATTCTTGTTACTTGAGATAAAATGTTTTGTCATTTTTACTGTAAGCTGTCAGGATAAAGCTTGAGGCTTATTTATTGATGGATCACTGCACCCTTGATAGTGACAATACATCTTTGCATTGGTCAGTTGATCTGTCAATTAAGGTTTTGCATGTTCAGTGTGACTTAAGAAAACTATCGTCCCACAGCGGGCCTATATACACAAACAGTATTATCTTTTAAATCTTGAACTAAACAATTCTTAGTTTATTCTGATTAAAGTTGTAGTACAATAGATCACATTTCTGTTATTCACCTTTTGGACATATACAGGTAAAATCAGTATGCTTGTCGTTCCAGAATTTCAGTTTTTGCTATGTGCTGTGTAAGTGGAAAGACACATGCAATTTGCAGTAAATTTCAAACTAAATTTACAATTTTTATTATTTTTTACTTTATTCTTATTAAAGTTATAGTACAATAGATCACATTTCTGTTATTCATCTGTTGGACTTATACAGATAAAATTAGTATGCTAGTTGTTTCACAGTTTTAGGCTGTATACTGAACATTTGGGAAGACACATACAGTTTGAAGTAAATTCAAACTAAACTTACAGTTTTTATTATTTTTAGATGGTATTGATGTCCAATAGCTGATGATAAGATAAAAATCAATGTGCTCTAGAGGCGTCATTAAATAAAACAAATTTTGCTTTTAATTTTTAGATGGTAGTCTCTATAACACTGGTCATTATGAGCCAAAGTTGCATTGGATTTCACGATAACGATCGTTACTGGTAGTGTGTCTGTACCGTGACATTAAAATCACAGAACCAAAATTTCATTTCCCATCATTTTCAGATTACAGCTGCATTATTTTGGATTACCAAAAAACAATTTCTTATTGGTTTCTATGATCCAAAAGCATGGAACCGAAAAAGTGTTTCCCATGAAATTTGAAATCCTATGGCCTGCTGTTTTTCTCTTACATACATATAATGTTTCTATATTTACAGTGCTTGAACATCTACATTTAACAAAATATGATTTGTAAATTCAGCTCTACATATTTTAATATATATTACTTGACCATTTTAAAGTATGATTTTTATTATATTTTGTATATTTTTGTGTTTTGCAGAGTTTTCCCGCTCGCAACATGCCTGCAGCCAGCCCAAACACGACTTCGAGTCAATCGAGCAATCAGAGTTTATCTGGGGAATCATTAAGTAAAACAAATTTATATATCCGAGGCCTTAACCCTAACACAACAGACAAAGATCTTGTAACGTTATGTCAACAGTAAGTATTGTTATATTTCATCACACCACTTGGTCATTTCATGTAGCGGCTCACGGTGCCTGTCTCACATTGAATTATCAATATTAATATCCTCTAGACACAATTCAATGTATAACAGACAAACCAACAGGGAATGACCATATTCTGAAGTTCCTGTAAATCATGTCGTATTAGTCAGAATAAAATATGAGCAAATATTAGCCGAGTCGATGTGTCACTAACGGGAAATGGGAATATAAAGTCAACATTTCGGTGATGGTTTGAGATCGAGCTTTCGATAGTTTAATCTCTGGCTCATTCAAGCATGGTGGAAATATGAATATTATACAGATCTATCAGTTATTCTTGTATTCTGTCAGAGTTCCTTATAGACATTTTAGGAGACGAGTCTGACAGTAAAATTTGATGAGTTCTTCAATCAAAAGCATTGCAGTTTTTACCAGTCGGATGAGTCACGTACTAAAATCATGAGTCAGGAACTCATCTAGCTAAGTTATGGGAATTCCTGTTTGGTAATTCATTTATAAGAGATTTTTATTAAAGAAAAACTTTTTTTTTTCCATAATTTTGTAGTTTATTGAATCTGGTTGTATGTTCTGCCAGAATTTATGTTCAAGGATATAAAATTCTATAGGACATTTATATTTAGAATGCAGTTCTTGCTGTAGTTTTAATCATGGACTCAGTGTTCTTTTCCATATGAAATTATATTCTATCTAGAAGAATTTATTCACTTCACAAGACATATTGCTGATAAAATCTATAATTAAATTTAGATCTGTGATGTTTGAATAATTTGTTATTGATTCAACCATGCAGAGTAAAAATATGAATATTATTAAAAAAAATTGTCAGTTATGCCCAAATTCTGTAATATGGAACAAATATTAATTAAAAGAAAGGTATCATTATTTAATGACACACTAGGAAATTATTTATCATTATCTTTTTGGTGGGACTCTTTACTGATATATAGGATGATATATGCTTTTTAATTAGCTGCAACAAGGTATCTTATAGATATACTTTCCCACAAGCAGGACAGCTCAGACCACAGTATTTGATATGCCAGTACTGGTAGGGATAGGTGAAAAGTACATCTTGAAATATTTTTAAACTTCACATGAGTTCATCCAGATTGTATGATTTGATTTTTAAAAAATAAGGTTTCTTATTTTGTTAGTAACAAAACTATATATCATTTGTTTCATAACTACAGGTACTTAGTTATCACTTCAATGTAAACAGAAAATAATGATTTTTAAAAATTTATTTCCAGTATGTTACAATTACACTTTCTGATTTCCACCATTTGACATTTAGATTGATAGAGAACATTCTGAAAATGTCCTTTGTTTTATTTCTTCTGCATTTCCAAAGCCGCATTAGACACTGCATAATATTTGTCAGGTTACAGCATTTTATGGAAATATATCAGTTGGACAAGCCAAGCATTGACCATTTGTAGCCCTAGGCAGGTAATCTGTGATAGATGACAGAAGCCATTGTCCAAATACCATTGTCATGACAAGTGTTACTGCATAGCCTGCTAACATGTTAGCACAACTCCTTCACAGATGTCAAGAGGCTTGGTACTAATATGTTAAAGTCAGTCTGCTCAATGGAATTAATTGTACTGGCCATATGATTTATCTGTCACCATCTAAACAGTAAAAATAAGAATCTTAGAGCTTTGAGCTAGAAAATAAAAAGAATGGGATACAGGTGTACATTTTATATTTAATATTTTTATTTAAATATCTTTAATACATTTTTTTTTAATGTTTTATTTAAACCACAAATAAATATATAATTGTTTTGCACATTATTTTAAATGGATATGTAAATGAAAGAATTTAAAATAACTTTATTTATATCCATCTTAAAAGATTGTTTTCATTTTTTTTATAATGCAAAATATTTTAAACTCGCTAGTAATTTTTGTCTTTATCAAATTTGCCACAAATTTTCATTTGATTTATAATCAAGACTTTTACTTTCATTTCTCAATTAAACTTTTCCCCATTTTAACAAGTAATGGTTTATTATGTTTTCTGTCTAAAACTAATAAAAAACACTGTTGTCATTAGATTATATTCTTATTCTTGAAACAATGATTGGTTGGATGTCAAGCTGAAGACCATGGTTCAAAACTCATTGGAGGTTGGCTCACATGTCAAAATAACCAAATGTTAAGACACATAATAGCTGATGATTAATAAATAAATGTGCTCTAGTAGTGTTGTTAAACAAACCCCACCCCCGAAAAAAAGAAAAAAAAGTCCCACAGACAGGACTGCACATACCACGGCCTTTGATGAACCATTTGTGGATCACTGGTTGGAATGGAAAATAGCCCAAACCCCAAAAACGAAACAATTATTAAAAAATATGCTACGATGTAATTAAACAAATATTCCATTCCTTTTCTTTTTGAATAAACCCTGAAACCTAATGTCATGTTAACTACACATTTCTTTTCTACTGCTGTATAAAGTATCAATTATTTATAAGATGGGAATCACTGGGAAAAAACTCATTATTAAATATTAACACTGAAGCATTATCAAATTCAGCTGCAAACCGGTCATGAATAGAAATAAAATTAAATATTAAAATCGCGCCGATTGATATGTTTTACGTAACAGTGAATCAAGATGAAAGAATATCAAGATTAAGTAGATATATAAAAAAGAACTAAACATTGATTGATAGTCTGTAAATGTGCACCAGTTGACACATTGTTCAATGAACAGATGAAATGACACTCAAACGAGATGACTAATTAGTAATTAAAGTAGCGGATGCTAGTGCAAAATAATGAAACCCACAAATCCTGTAATATTACAGCTAGGGCTCTGTAAATTGGATCTGCATGTTGTAATTTAATGTACTGGTATAGAGTGCGAAACCAAGATTTTTGATGACACCATTGTTCATCAGTCTTCTGGTGAAGAAGAAACCGGCCTCAGTCATGCTTTGGTTTCATGTCTGGTAGGTACTGTGATCAAATCTCAGTTGAGGCATAAGATACTAGCTCTATAAAGGCTCAATGGGTAGGTGTAAGCCACTTACACTGACCAGTTGTCCATAACTGGTTTATAAAAGGCTGTGGTATGTGTTGTACTGTTTGTGAGAAAGTGCATATAAAAGATCCCTTGCTGCTAATGAAAAAGAGTAGCATTAACAGGTTTCTTCTTATGACTATGAGTCACAGAATACTGTATGTCAGACACATAATAGCTGCTCAATAAACAGTGTGGTGGGGTGTCTTTAAACAAACAATTCTTTCCTTTCTGTCATGAAGAAATGGGGCATGACGTGGGAGGTGTTATCGGATCAATCCCCTTATGAGCCATTGAGCTATTTCTCATTCCAGCAAATGATACATATCATCATGTATGTGGGAAGGTGCGTATAAAAGACCCATTACTGCTAATCAGAAAGAGTAGCCTATGTGGTGGCAGTACGTATCCTCTGAAGACAACTGTATGTGGAGAACCATTAAACATTCTTGTAGGGTTTTAGTGAATCCATGCCTGAGGTACTCGCTAAAATCTTGTCCTTCTCACTACACAGACTGTCTCTTCATCTATTTGTGTTTTATCTGTCACATTCAGTATGTCTTCCCAGATTTGTATAGGACTCTAGAGCCCAAGAAAGTCATTACAACACATTTATTTTTCACTTGAAAGTTGTGCTCGGAATGTTATAAATCACTTTCAGTTCTAAATATTGATTTGGTGTAGACATGCATTTATATTAGATACATGTTGTTCAGTCAGAGTTATTGTATTTGGTACATACTGAAATTTATACAATAAGACAGAAAAAAATAATCAGTGGTGTAGGAAGGTGCATAAAAGTAGTAGTGGTGATAGGGTAGGGTTGGGTGGGGGTCATGCATATATTTACATTAGAAAATAAAGAAATATATACAAAATATCTAAGCCCCCTCCCCCCCCTTCCTATGCCAGTGACCAGTTTTATATGGTAGAGCTAGCTTTCAGTTGTAAAGAGTGAACATTAGAATATACAAGCCCATTGCAAAGTGAATATATAAATCTTTTGTAAGTTGTAACATCTCCAGATATTGACAGAAATGTCACAGCTTGTTTATTACAGGAAATTTGATTTGTTGCTTTTACTATAATCTATATACATATATATATTATTATTGCTCCGAGATCATTTGTCAGCGTCAAGTTTTTAATATGTCTTTATATATTGATTTCAGTTGTGTTGGTATTATTCCCTGATAAATGTGTATTGTCTGTGATATAAAATAATACATTTATTTAAAAAAAATTAAAACCTAATAAAAAAGATTTTTAATAAACAACTAATTTAATTGAATTTTATGTTTATATCATAGAGAAAGATGAACCAAATTTATAAAACCTAATTGACAATGCTTAAACAAACACTTCCTAAATGC
Source organism: Symmetromphalus regularis (assembly GCA_032355785.1). NCBI lineage: Eukaryota > Metazoa > Mollusca > Gastropoda > Neomphalida > Neomphalidae > Symmetromphalus > Symmetromphalus regularis. The sequence goes on along the minus strand of JAULBS010141472.1, from coordinate 5,601 downwards.
ATACATGTCTTTTAAAAGACTATTTAATGTTAAATAATCTGTTTTCTCATTAAATATGTAATGGATAAAGAAAAAATCCACCTCTTTATTTACATAACTGTAATTATTATTTGGACGTAACTTTGTATAACATTGTACACATGTATTCACATTAAGTTCAGACAATGTAATAAATACTGGAACCAATTCTGCTTTATTACTGAAGCAACTCAAACGATACTTGAAGATTGATTGAAAAACGTTATAGTGGAAGCATTAACGAGATCAGTTTGTGTACGAATCCGCTTTCCCACTGCTTAATACATATGTTACATCCACTTAGTGAATTAGAATATGACATGGTGAAAATAAGATCATAGGAGAACTCATTAGTTAGGCCATTGAGACTGATATAGGACTGTTATCTGTACCACTCATGAGTTATAGTGAAACCAGTGTTCATAGACTCCTTACAAACTGCCTGTCTGTCCACTTTAGATAGGCTTCGAGGTCAAACACCAAGCAAGCACCTTCAATGATATTAGTTTTAACTGTTTTGAATAGATCTAAATACAGAAAATAAAATCCAGATAATGTATTTACAACATACATTACAACTGTAGTAACAGTAGAAACTGCACATAAAAAAAATTAAAGTACTAAATTACATTTTTATTATCTTATCGTGTTTTATTAATTGATACTTTAAAAAAGCAATGCCCGCATAATTATGTTCATTGCTGTCCATTATTTTTAACCAAATTATAAAATTGTATGTACACGATCATAAAAGGGTCACTAAACCTGATGGTTTTTAAACATTTTAAACTCAAAGAAAAATTTGTATAATGTTTAATAAATAACATGAACTAATAGTTATTTACATACAATTTATAACTGATCTGAATTTTTTTTTTTTGTTAAGGTTTCATATTGATATGGTCCACAAATTTGGTTTTCATGTTTTTAAAAATAAATAAAAAACCATCAAGTATTTCTGCTATACCCTGTACAAAGATAATGTTATGACCATTAACAGTTTTATAAAAATTTCCTAAAATTGTTTTGTTTATTCTGGAATCTTTGTGATTTCTGCTAGACAATTTCAATGATCTTATCTTGGGTACAGCAACTATTTGTCCACTTTTCCTTCTTTTGACCTAGTCAGACTAACCATCTGCAATTTGATGCCAAGAGTATTTTATCAGTAATTGTTGAATTTCTTGACATATCATTTGAACACAGAACTAATGACTACTCCTAGTAGCTGCCATTTTGCAGGTTTCACTGTCATTAGTACCATTGATTTCAGATTAGGTTAGATGTGACTCTCCATTTTGAACCTAATTAGCCTGCCCTCAGTACCCAGTCCACTACCTGTCATATCATATTCTCATTTAATTGACAATGTATTTTTCTGTTTGACTTATGCACGTCATGCTTTGTTTCTGGTGATGAATACTGCCATGGATTGCTTTACTCATTATAGATAATGTTACATATTTATATTATGTCCTCTCTCATACCATGTTGTTTAAGATATGCTTATAGTTGTTATGATACATTGTTTTTCCTATGGCTGCCCTCATAATGCAGTAAAGTTATGTCTACCTTATACCATGTATTTTTAGTTTGGACTGCCCTCATAATGCAGTAAAGTTATTCCTACCTTATACCATGTATTTTTAGTTTGGACTGCCCTCATACCACAGTTAAGTTGTCTACCTCATACCATGTATTTTTAGTTTGGACTGCCCTCATACCACAGTTAAATTGTGTCTTACCTTATACCATGTATTTTTGGTTTGGACTGCCCTCATACCACAGTTAAGTTGTCTACCTAATACCATGCATTTTTAGTTTGGACTGCCCTCATATCACAGTTAAGTTGTCTATCTCATACCGTGTATTTTTAATTTGGACAGCCCTTATTCCTCTTTTTGTTTTGTCTGCACTCATGCTACATTATTTTGCATACCAGTATGTAACACTATTTAAGTTGTGACTCATACCATTAAAACTGAGTCGTTTTGGAAGGGTGTGTGGTGGGGGGGGCAGTCCTTCCCACTGGGCAGCAGAGCATTTTTTTCACACGTTTTACAAAATGTTGTCTAGTACTCTAATTAGTGTGCCCATTTTGTATTTTGCATCGTGCCCGGGTGCTATAAATAGAAACAATACAGTATATTGCATACCAGTATATAGCACTATTTAAATTGTGACTCTACATGATGAACTGATTTTTTTTGGTGGGTGAGGAGGGTGCTATTCTTTCAGTGTCTTCAGAGTATTAAGAGAAACATTTTCAACATTAACTGTGTGTAGGCATGTTAAAATTGTGATTGTTTTCATTGTTTACACTGTTGTCTATAGATATGGGAACTATTTATGTTTCAATGTGTTGTCAGTCTAATATCTTAAGAATGAAAATAATGTATTATACTCTGAAACTGGTATGTGTAAATACATGTATTGCTAACAAAAAAATGTTTTCTTTTCAGGTTTGGTAAAATTACATCCACAAAAGCAATAATAGACCAAACAACAAATAAATGCAAAGGTAAGTGTTTTTTTTTATATATATAAGAATGTCTGATTCCTGAAATACCATAATAAGAATTTAATTATTTCTAGTAGTATGATGTATTGTTGTTACGTCAAAGATTGCTTGAACATCCTTGACTGCATTTAAATAATAAGAATGTTTGGGATATTTTGAACTAATTTCATGTTAGAGTTAATGATAGGTGTTTGTCCATTGTAATGTATGGTCTTTTATAAAATGAACAAAGGGTTAGTACACAAGCTTTAGGTTATAAAGGCAACGAATCTGGTTTCTAAGCATTCTAACATTATTAGTTATTATAACTTTCTATTTGTAGAAACTAACCCTTGACATTTAGCTCGTGTCAGCTATAAAATCCTGACAATGAGTACAGTTTAAATGAGCCAATAAGTAATTATGTTCCTTGTTGTATATTTATTATTTCTTTATAATGGAGTGACAGAGATTTTTTTATGGGATCTAGCAAGCGTTTTAGGCTATTAAACCTCAATATCAATAGAAATATTTTTATATTTCTTTATTATTTGCTTATAATATCTATTGTGTCACATCCAGTGTATGTTTTGCTGTTAAACATATGTTTATAAACGTATGATTCACATGTTTCTTTGAACATGTTTAACAGAACGCATGTTTTACATACGTTTGATGTAGGAGTATTTATGCTGTTTCTTTCCCAAGTAATCAACAAGGTGTTCTTAGCAATTATAAAACAGTCGTCTAAAGTAATTAGAAAAATGCAATTTGTAGAATTTTAGGTATGCTTGATTCAAAAATGTATGATGGATATTTAAAAAAATCAAACGAAATATACCTTCCTTAGTAACCAAGATGGTGTCCATAGCAACAGGGAAACATAAATATCCACAAAAGCCATTTCTATGTCATTGTGTATGTCATTAATGTACGTTTAACATTTATATGAAAAACATACTTTTATCATATGTTTAACATACATTTCAAATGTATGCCAGCCTATATACATGAAAACATTACATTCATGAACGTACATTAAACATGTTTTACATACGTGAAACGTACAGCCAGTGGCATAGCTTGGGTCTTTTTTCTAGTGAGGCAAACTTTGAGAAAGGTTTTTATTTCTCGTATTTTAATCAACTTATAATATTAATCACATTAAATTTTTATCTGCAAAAAAATCTAGTGAGGCAGTTGCCTCATTGCCTCAATGGAAGCTACTCCTCTGAGAGCATTATTTTTTCCATATGTGATGTCTTTAAGCACATGTCTTTCAAAGTGTATTTTACTTAAACTAAACAAGTGTGATGAGTGACTTAAAGGTGAATCTTTGCAATCACATACCATCAAGTGCCTAATTTGTTTTAAACAATATTTGTCTTGTCCACAAAGTGGATTGATAAGCCATAGGCCTGCTAATGCCTCTAGAAAAGCAGTAGAGACATTACATATCAGAGAACAGTGTCTTCAGGGAGGACAACAAATCACAGATGATTACTAGTAATGGCATATTGATTATTTTACAAATTTTAAGGTACCACATTTTCTATTTGTGAGCCTCAGTGGTCCAGTTATAGGATATCAGATTCTCAAGCTGAAGACTGTGGTTCAAAACCCATCAGAAGCTGGCTCACACTTGACTATGTGTCAGTGTTACTAAATATCTGACTTCCAATAGCCGATGATGTTAAATAGTGGTGTTGTTAAACAAACAAAATAAAACAAAAAACATTTTCTATTGATGATAATTAGCAAATTTCTAAATATAATCATAGTTATAAGAAAGTAAATATTATTCATTTTTAAATATTATGTATGAGATTTTCATTTTTAATTTCAATATGAGGTGAAAACTCTTATTTTGTAACAAATCACATCATGAAAAATAGCAACAGAATTATCTTCAGTTGAACATATATATATAAATAAACAAATATAAAGGGAAGCACACCTGGCATGCATACGTCCTTTTTCGTGGTTTTCTTTTTATACACTATTTTCTTGGCATGATTGGGTGGCATTATCCTGTCTTTTTTGCCTAATTTAGCTTCCACACATACACACCATGAAATTCTGGGTCCACCCTGATAAATACATGTTCTAGTAATTCAAACAATTCAAATGGACAAAAGAAGTAAATTTATCCATTATCCTGCAGCATTGTTTTTGTAAAAAGGTTAAAAAAAAATTACACAACATACATTTGTGTTGCTGTCTCTTGAATTACATGTAGTTCACCATTTTAGCCCAAATTCGCACACATGTAGTACAATGATGTACCTTCCACTGATTTTCTTAATATTTTGAGAGCACAATATGGGGTTTCTTCATTAACAGTTTTGTGTTACTTTTTTCAATGAAAAACTTTCTTATTAATCAGAAATAGCTAATTAAAGAGTACAATGCTATGTGACGTCATGGCTATCAGGTTTAACATATATATACATCTACCACAGGATAAGGGTTATAAACATCTCGTCATCAATATCTTCTTCATAATTATATTCAATACTTGTTTATTTTGTTTACTTGAGGATGTTGAAGAATCTGATTTCTGATGGTCATTATCTGCAATTGAAAACGCCTCTTGTCTGAGTACACATGACGTTGATTTTAACACTTGTTGATGATGGCGACTGCTTGATCTGTATGCAGAGATATAGTGACCTCTCTGTACCTTGTATGCTTGGTGCAGAACTCCAGGCATCCTTGAAAACACTGCCTCAATCAGCTTTATATTCAGATTTTTGCACTCGGTTAATAACATGTACCTGCCAACCATTTTTAACCTTGCTCGCACTTGATGCTGGCCCTAGTTTAGAGTGTTGTTTATGAGTGATGACTGCCACCAGTAGGGGAGCTTAGTAGGTGGTTGCAGTGTACTGTTAATGGTTTACAGAAACTATCACTCGACTCTCTCCAGGTAACAAGGAGCGGGATCTAGCTCAAACGGTAGCATGTTTGCCTGTGAACTGGTCGATCGTCGGATCGATCCTCAGCGGACTCATATGCAGTTTGGGCTATTTTCCGTTCCAACCAGTGGTCCACAACTGGTTTATCAAAGGCCGTGGTATGTG
>JAULBS010141461.1:0-12693 GCA_032355785.1 Symmetromphalus regularis | reverse complement strand
TCTCTTTCGTGTCGTTAAGATAAAACTAGGAAACTGTTCAACCATTCCTTTGGGTGAGCACAATCTCCGACCTTTTCCCCATTCAGTTGTTACTACTGTTGTTTCATAATTGCTTTATTTCCCTAATGTCCGGTGATAATAACATAAATTGATATGTATGTCACAACCCTTTGTCGCCGCGGTTTCGTGAAATGACGTATTAACTTTATAATTGGTGTTTGTTTGATCGGAAAATTACGTAACTATTATATGTAATAAGGATATTGATATTCCGATATTTAAAATTTCTTTTATTGATTTTCCCCTCGTTTTATTAATGTTATTATCTTCATTTTCTTCTTCTACTTCTACTTAATTGTTATATGTAATAAAGTAAATTGACTTCCTAATTTTTAAAAATCTACTTCTTCTTAATTGTTATATATAATATTAAAATTGACATCCTGAATTAAAAAAAAAAATCATAGTTTTTTTCTCATTTAATTTTCTTCTTCTTCTGGTTGGTTGCATTTATGTTCGTGCTTATATCCAATTACTATTGAAGCAAGCTGTCCTGTGCACACAACTCTGCTTCCAGGACAGAGGTTAGTGTTAGTAGGAGAGACGAAACCCACTGCAGCCACACTAATGCGGCTACTGTTATCGATAAACAGCAAGGGATCTTTTATATGCACTATCCCACAGACAGGACATCACATATCACGACCTTTGATAAACCAGTTGACCACTGGTCGGTGTAAGTGGTATACAACTACCCACTGAGCTTTGAAGAGCACTCATTCTGGGTTGGTCGATACTGATATTAAAAATCCCATGCCTCGACTGAGATTTGATCTCCGTACCTACCAGCCTCGAGACAGATAGCTTAACCACTGGGCCACTTCGTCTTTTGTGTTATGAGCACAAAGATTACTTTGATTGTGGAAACTGAACTTGTTTCTTTAAAATTTGCGATTACATACCATGCGATGGGGATGCCCCAACAATACTTCTATTTTTAAATATATTTTATTTTACATCTTTATTATACAAATTACGTAATTTAGATAAACGGACACCTTTTTGTTCTTCCAAATGTGTTAATTTAGTATAATTTAACCTGTATTAAACAGCCACTTGTCTTAAACGCATTCTCTAACGGATCATTGTCCTAATTAATTTCCAAACAAAGAATTAATTTCAAATATAAACATTTGATTTGTCCATAGAAATACTTCGTTCATCTACTTACGTAACCACAGCATCTCGTTTATTATCAATATTTTAAAAATAATAATATATTATACTCATGGACAAATAAATCGATTTCTTTTTCCGTTGAAGGTGTGACGTATATATTTCTAGTCACGTGACAGGATTCCCCCTGTTAGCCGTTATTTTAAAACTTCTGAATATTTTGGCAGCTGTAAAAACATTTCGTACCAATTTATTTCGCACCACGAGGAGTTCCGATCTTTAAATTTGAAATTTTTAAATGAAAAAAGATAGATCGATTCGACGTGGTTCAGATAAAATGCCTTACGCGATATGAAAACGAGATCTAGTATAACACATGCATGTAAGTTTCATTCGTAATCAATATTTAGAGCACAAGACCCCTTAAATTCCGTGGAACTATGCCTTTAAAAAGTCACCATTTGCTACTCCCTTGGGTGGCTGCTTTAGTTATTCCTTTAATTTCATACAGACATAGAAACTGGGAAATTAACTCGTTTTATAAAAAACTGTATCTAACGGAGACTCCTGTAGAATACTTTCTATGGCGATCTCGGGTCGATGAAGAACATTATTCTCATTTCATTAAAGTTCGTATAATTATAATCTGTACCTTTGAATAAAAATCAATAAAAACGTTTAAGGGCAAAAAGAAAACATATAATTACAATTTTTCTGAATGTCAAAGCGAAAACATACAGCTATAATTATATTCCTTTAAATTACAATCGCGTACAGCAGAGCCGGAAACAAAAACATGGAAGGGGGTTCAAAAATAGTTAAAATATATTTAGCACTGGAAGGAGTTAATGTTACGTATGACCAAATTATAACGGGAAAAAAATTAATGGCCGAAGAGGGGTTTAATCCACCTACCCCAACTCCTGAAATTGCCCGCGGCAATCTGCAATGCCGTGGAGATTGCCACGGAGTTTTTCATTCTCCACGGCACTTTTTATGCCGCGGACTAAAACAAATTTCAAGGTGTATTTTTTCTTATTAAAACTAAAAGTATACTTCACGCTAAAATTGCCGTGGAAAATACCGTGGACAGTATTTCTCCACAGCATTTATTTTGCCGTGGACATTTTCTTAATTGCAAAAGCCTTCCAAACAACCTCATCTAAATCTTCTAGGACTGAAGTTAATATTAGTAGAAGAGACATTTTCCACAGCTATTTTAGCGTAAAATATATTTTATTTTTAATAATAAGAAAAATTCACTTTGAAAAAACATAAATTGTCCGCGGCAAAAAAGTGCCGCGGAAAATGAAAAACACTGCGGCAATTTTCACGGCATTGCCGATTGACGCGGACATTTTCTGGGATTGTACTGCCTCAAACAAAGAAAATATGCCTGTATGTCGCTAAATAAACATTCTTTTCCTTTCCATTTTCGTCGGTATTGGGATTTCCTGTTCTGCATGCGACGCACCCAATAAGCCAAGATCCGCTTCGACTGCTAGTCCGGTCGATACGAGCAAAATGAATCTCAATATGAACGAATACTCTACTGTTACCTGGCAACCGGAGGCGTGAAAAGATTGTCTCCTATTTTGTGAGTAGAGCGGTGACGAAGTCTTGTGAGCGCGTGCTGAGCACGTGCGTCGTTGTGAATTGTCGTCTGCTACATCAGTTGTCGTCTGCTACATCAGACTCCGCCATTCTTTATAATCTGTTCATTGTTTTGTTTTACAAGCAAACAAACAATAGTCAGTCATCTTAGGAGAGAGATAGAGAGAGAGGGAGGAGTGAGTTACTGGTGAAGTGTTCCAATATTTGATATTGTTCCTTCATTGTTCTGTCGTCTGTTACCGTTTTCCAACAAGAACGTACAGTTTGATCGTCTGTTTTGGGAACAAAGAGCAACAGAGGCAGAACTGTTCCCAGTCAATTGTTCCTGATATATTGGATACTGTTTCCTGGATAATCGTATGCTACCTATTTCCAAGAACGTTCTCATTTTTATATGAAAAAAAAAATCGTTCAACTCTCCTGTAACATTTGGTAGATTTCAAAAAAGTTTCAAAGATACTGGAGATTGTTCATGCGTTGTTCTTTTGAACTTGCTGTTGTCATTCTACACTAGGATTTAGAGAGCCTGTTATTCTTTATTGCTGAAAAGTATTCATCTTCCTTCGTAACGTTTGAGAGGGCCTTGTGAATTGTTCCAGAGGTATTGAAGTTTTCGTCCGTTCTATTTGGCCTGCTACAGTGTTGTTTTTACAGCCTGTTTATTGTTAACACTATTCCTCTTTCTTGGTTACGTTTGAGAAATCTTTCTGAACAATTCCAGAAATATCGGAAGATTGTTCTGTCGTACCTGCTATAGTTTTACGACAAGAAGTGTGATTTATACAGCCGGTTCGTAGTTCATTAAGAATATTCCTTTTTCTTGGTAACGTTTGAGAGATCTTTCTAAACTATTCCAGGGATATTGTAGAGGTTTTGTCCATTCTTCTGTTTTGCCTGCTACTATCTCACCACAAGCAAATGCTGTTCAAGTTCATTAAGAATATTTCTCATTCTTGGTAACATTTGAGAAATCTAAAATATTCCAGAGATATCGATTGGATTGTTCTCCCCACTGATTTATCGTTTGCTACTGTTTTGCTAAAATTGTTATCCTTTTGTGTTTTAAAAGATAAATACTCGCCCCAGTTTTATTGGAACTTTCTTTATGACTTGTAAAGATATCGAAGACTATTTCCGTGTTGGTCCGTTTAGATGTTTTCAGAATCAGCAGGAAATCGGCCTAAACTACTGAAAAGTGTCGTCTGATTTCGTGTATATTGTTTTGAAAAAAAGTTCATTTTCCCAACAAAGCAAACTTGATTCCTGCTTTTTTCCTTGAAGGACAGCAAAAAAAAAAATAAAAAAAAATATTAAAATTAATAATAAAAATAAATAATAACGATAACAATAAAATAATAATAATAAATAATAATAAACAATACAATAATAATAATAATCACAATAATAAAATAATAACAACAATAATAATTAATTAAAATAATATTTTTTTTAAATGAGAAAATAAATATCGTTCCTTGATATATTTCTTTATTCCAGTTTTTTTACCTATCTTGAGAATTATTAAGGCTAATAAGGAACATCGTCTGCTTTCGTTTGTAGATTTATTAAAAGAATTGTGTCTTCGACAGTTCAAACGTGACTATTACTCTCTTCCTTGAAGTATTCCACCATACAGTGTATACATTACAATTTGTTTGCTCAGTATACTGATGTATCACACTAGTGCACAATAACTTGTTCCAACGCGTTCATATGTTTCCGTAAAAAACTTTCGTGTCCTGGATAACGCTGCTTTCGTGTGTTTCCGTAAAGAATTTCGTGACCTAGATAACGCTGCGTTCGTGTGTTTCCGTAAAGAATTTCGTGTCCTGGATTTTGAATGTTTTTTCTTGAAAAGAGAAACTTCATTCTTGTAGTTTTATAGCTGTAGATATTAAATGCATAGAAACTGGTTTTAAAGAAAAAAAAACTCTGCTTTTGTTAGCAGTGTCCTTATCGAGGAAAACGTGATTCTTAGTGTTTTCCTTTTTAAACAAATGTCTTACTGCATTCGTAGAGTATTCTCACTGTGTCAAGTGCGTTTTACTTTTTAAACTAAAATCTGCTTAACAGATCTTACTGCATTCGTAGAGTATTCTCACTGTGTCAAGGGCGTTTTCCTTTTTAAACAAATATCTGATTAACAGATATCTTACTGCATTCGTATTCTCATTGTGAAAAGTGTTTTTTCCTTTTTAAACAAAATCGGCTTAACAGATATCTTACTGCATTCGTAGAGTATTCTCACTATCAAGTGCATGGTATCTATGGACGTCTCAACAACGCAGGCTTAGATTTGATGTTTCCTCTATTTTAATTCTTAAAATCCAAGTATAAAACGAGGTGTTTACTAACTGATTCTCAAAGAATATTTTAAAAGGAGAATGGTTTATTTCGGGTTTCCTTTCTAAGTAAACTGTAGTTTGTTGACTTCCAGTATTGTAGTTGTATCTGACAGTGCTGCTTTTCATAACGCATTGTTCGGGTTTCATATAAAGTCATCAGAACGTCTGACAGAAAACTGAAGGATAGATCAAGTGTAATAATTGAATTTTGTGATCACCTCGCATAGTATAAAACGTGAATCTGGAGGAACCGAAACGAAAGGTCAAGTATATTTCAAATTAGTATCTATACAGTTCAAAGCTACATTCGATTTGGAAGAAAACGGAACTAAAGATCAATACATTTGATGTTACATTGTCAACACAGTTTAAACTAGCATTTGGTTTGAAAGAAAACGAAACGAAAGATAAAATGTATATAGTGTTTACACAGTTCAAAAGTGGCATTTGATTTGGAAGAAAACGGATCGAAAGATCAATTATATTTAAAGTTCGTGTGAACAGTTCAAAACAAACATTTGATTTCGAAGAAAACGGAACGAAAGATCAATTATTTTTAAATTATAGTATCAACACAACGTTCATAGTTACATTAAATCTGGAAACCAACTGAAACGAACAAGAAACATATTTAAAATCGTATAGTCTGAATTCAGAATATAAAATAAAGATTCAATCTGGAACGAAATAGCATGTATCTCTAACATTGTTCCGCTTCACAGACTGTTACACGACGCTCGTGAATTGGGCATGGTGGTCACATGACTGAAAATCAGCACGTGACTAAACAAACCACTCGTTCGTCCGTTCATCCTTTTATCCAGTACACACAATATATTCTTCAAAGAGCAGGCGACATTTTTGCTCTTGCCTACCAGTTGTGTAGGCAAATTGCCATATTTTTCAAAATGGGGGAACAGCCCAAAGTGAAAAACACAGAGCAGGCGAAGCCGTTCACGGCGGCAAACTTTGACGACACGCTGCCTAAGACGTACACGTGGTGGTATGTTGGAGAGTACGACGTGCTCAACCTGAAGAAGTGTCGACGTCTTCACTGCAAAGCGGGTACAAAATACGACTTGTCCTTATTTTACGAAAGTGGAAAGTTTTACGCGGTTGGAGCTTGGTGCAGTCACATGGGTAAGTGTAAATATTTATTTTTTATAACACAGGTCTTGTATTTATATTCATGCTTATATCCAATTGAGGTTCAAACACGCTGTCATGGGCACATCGCTGAGCTTCAGGTGCTCTCTGTTTAGGACAGAGGTTAATGTTACCGCTGCAATAATTCAGCTACCCGTATCGATAATTGTTTAATGTACTTACTTTTCATGCTTATATATTCAATTACAGTTCAAATAGGCTGTTATGGGCACACATCTTCGTGTGTTGTCTGCCAGGACAGAGGTTAGCGTTAGAATGTGAGATGAAACCCACTGATATCCAGCGCCGGATTTATAAGAACCCCCCCCTCCCTATTGATAATTGTTTAATATGCTTATATCCAATTAAGGTTCAAGCACGCTGCCCTGGACACACAACTCAGCTTGCTGTGCTCTCTTTCTGGGACAGAGGTTAGTGTTAGTATGTGAGGTGAAATACACTGCCTTACACCCCAAGGTGGCTAATCATATGGATAAGCAGCAAGAGATCTTTTATATGCACTATTCCACAAACAGGATATTTAGAAGTCGTTTTACCTCAATAAAACATGGAATAATAATTTTTAAAAAAATACCAAAAAGAAAGAAAAAAACAACAACCCAACAACCAAACAAAACAAACTTATATAAATTAGGCAGTTTTTTGATGTCTAACTTTTGCCGAGTCAAATCTCCTCAAACTTCTTCTAAAACAGCATGACTTATCACCCTTGTTTCTCAGCTTCTTGACCAAGATATGTGACGTCACTGACTCTTTATATCTCTGAAGTGCCATGGGTCTAAAATTTCGCTCCGTAATAAAAAAAATTAAAATAATAAATAATAATAATAATAAAAATAATAAATAAATAACAATAATAAAAATAAATAAGTGAGTAAAGCAAATGAGGGTTTGCTCTTTTAAATACAAAACATTTCAACACAAATATATTTTGGAAGGTTTGTGTCTCAGTGATCCAGTAGTAGAACTTCGGAATCTGAAACTGATGACAGTGATTCAAAACCCATTGGAGGCTGGCTCACACTTGACTACGTGTCAAAATAACCAAATGTTTACATCAAATAGAACGATGATTAATAAATCAATGTGCTCTAGTGAAGTCATTAAACAAAAAAATATCTATTTTTTGGAAGACTGCAACTATGAGACTGCCCCTTTAAATATGAAAAACTCAATATTTGCGGTTTAATGGCTTAACAAGTGGGATCTGAGTTTTGTAAAGTAGATCTACAAAATGAGTGTTGATGGTTTATCTTCATCAGTGTTTTTTTTAAATCTCTTAATGTACAAGGAAATCACTTAAGAAGCATTTATCCGAATGACGTAGCGAAATTAGCGTCATCTATCATTTATGGCATTAACCGTACAGTGTTGATGTCACGCAGTAAAAATGCGTTATGTATAATCCGACTGATGCCCTAAGCAAGGGCGATAATCGCTTAATGAAAATGTGTGTGGGGTGGGGAGGTGGGTGGGGGAGCGGAACATCCCTTTTCCAAAAAGGGGAGGGGCGACTGGCTCCCCCTGTCCAAAACGTGGGATGTGTCCCCCCCCATGCCCCTCAGGATTGACGCCATTATAGACTCCTAGTGTACTTCGGTATATTTGCCCTAAGACGACTTGTCCAAAAAGTGGTGGATGTGTCCCCCTGTACCCCCAGCAAGGTTTACGCCCATGACCCAAAGCACATTTCAACCTTGGTTACCCGAGCCTTCCATTTTCCAAGATTCATAATTCAGTTTACTTGCAAGTCAGTCTGACCAGATTTGACAATTTATATTTGATGTTGTGCACCCATAAACAGTAGGTTACGACATGTCGGACCTTCTACTTGCCTCTAGCCAAATGGGACATAATTGTGTTTTCGTGGCTCCATCAAAACATTAATTTAAACTTAGTGGTTCCATGGGAGTTAGGGAAATGTCATTATCGACCTGTGTTGACAGGTGAAATTCCAGCTCTAGCAGCACTCAGAGAAACACTCTCGATCAGAAACACATTTATAGAAAATAATTGTCAGTGTTTAATTAACCCAGATTCCGGGAGATGTCACATTTTAAAATGAAATCATTCCACATTGATATTAACTGCTGAAACATTTAAATCAATTTTCAATACCAGTGGTGTGTGTGGGGGAAGGGGGACAAAAACAAAAAAACAAAAAACAAAACAAAACAACAACAACAATCATTTATTCCTCCGATCTGTTTTGTGTTAGTGTTAACGTGGAATATTTAAATAATTTATGACTATCATCAACGACATCATCAGCATCATCATTTCTTCATCAACATCGTCGTCGTCATCAATATCATCATCATCATAACAATCATTATCAACATGTTCATCTTCGGCATAATCATCATTGTCATTAGCACCGTTGTCATAGTTATCATCATCATTATTAACATTAACATTTACATCGTCATCATCATCAAGATCATCATCAATTCACCTTCAACAACTACCTGTTCAAGAGGTACATTCTAAATAAACAATTTATATAGCATTACTGTTTTAAAGGGGCAGTATCATAGTTGCACAGCGGCAATCCTCTAAAATGTATTTCTTGAAATGTATTACATTTAAAAGGGCGTATACCCAGAAGCACAGGTAAAATTACTTTCAAGTAAAGCCATTTATTGCCAGAAAAAAAAGTTACTTCCATAGGGCGTATACCCAGAAGCATAGGAAAAATTACTTTCAAGTAAAGCCATTTATTGCCAGAAAAAATGTTAATTCCATAGGGCGCATACCCAGAAGTATAGGAAAAATTACTTTCAAGTAAAGCCATTTATTGCCAGAAAAATATGTTAATTCCATAGGTAAATAATAAAACGTGGGTCAGACTAGGAATTGATGGCAGTCCTCCAAAAATCATGTATGTTGAAATATAAAGTGTACCATCAAACCTCTGTCCTAGATAGTCAACATAGAAGAAATCTGAGCTGTGTTCCCAGGACAGCGTGCTTGTACCTTAATTGGATATAAGCATAAACATAAATACAACCACATAACCACAAATATATGTGACCTGCCATCACGAAATGAATCGTAACTTGAATTTTGACAATTTTTATCTATTGCATTGTTAGAAAGTTCAGATTCTGCTCTTCATTTTTATACTTGAATCAAGTTTCTACTGCAGTAGGTCTTGAAGTTACGGATATTTGAAGTTAAAAGGTATGCAAGCGGCCATTATGAGAACATTTAATATAATTATGTTGTTTGCAGGTTTTTATTTATTTATTATTATTTTTTTTTTAAAGCAAAATACGTTAAATGTAAAATAATACCAGAAATTGAGACTCATTTCATATTGGCAGTTCAGTTTCTACTGCAATTAGTCATAAATAAATACAACTAAATACAACTAACTTCTAACAGAGCCAAACATGTTCCCTACTGGGCCACGCAGCTTCCATGATGAGCCCTGATAGTAAGTCTAGATTTTGTTCATACGGACAATTATTTCTGTCTGAAAACCCGATATCTCGTTAACTCCCGATTCTCATCACCCCAAATTTCCAGATAGCGTGCAACAAAGCTATTAGCGCCGTACTAAACTGCCATGATGGCAATGAAGTAACCTATTTTCATGTTTGTGTCCAGTAAATTATTTATTAACGTTCAGCTGTGAGCATGCTGTTCCGTCAAGCTATTAATCAAAGTGATTGGCGACAACAGAATAGGTAACTGAATCTTAATAACGGAGGTGTTTTCACAGGAGCCGTATCAGGAATTGATTTTGGAGAGTGCAGCTCAAAAAGAGAGTAAAGTAAAGTTTGTTTTATTTAACGACGCCTCTAGAACACATTTTTATCTTATCATCGGCTATTGGACGTAAATCATATGGTCATTCTAACTTAAAGTAAAGTTTGTTTTATTTAACGACGCCTCTAGAACACATTGATTTTTATCTTATCATCGGCTATTGAACGTCAATCATATGGTCATTCTGACATACGTATTTAGAGAAAACCCGCAGCCGCCACATGGGCTACTCTTTCCGATAAGCAGCAAGGGGTCTTTTATATGCACAGTCCCATAGACAGGACAGCACATACCATGGCTTTTGATGAACCAGTTGTGGACCACTGGCTGGAACGGAAAATAGGCCAAACTGCACCACAGAAAGCGAGGTATAGCTGGTAGAAACCGGGAGCGGGATGTGGCTCAAACGATATAGTGTCTGCCTATAAAGCGGTCGGTCGTCGGATCGATCCTTCTCAGTGGAACCATTTGCACTTCGGGTTATTTTCCGTTCCAACCATTGGTCAAAAGCTGTGGTAAGTGCTGTCCTGTCTGTGAGTCAGTTATTATAAAAGACCCCTTTGCTGCTTATCGGGAAGAGTAGTCTATTTAGCGGCAGAGGGCTTCTTCTAAATAAATATGTCAGAATGACGTTCAATAGCCGATGATAAGACAAAAATCAATGTGCTCTAGAGGCATCGTTAAATAAAACAAACTTTTCTTTAATCAAAAGTGTGTATAAACTTCAGAACATGTCTCAGTATCTCACCATTTTGATGAACAGTTTATTTAATTATTATTTTTAGAAAAAATTGTTTGTTTTAATTATTTTCAGATATTCTCGTTGGAGGATTTTCTACATTTGGTCCAAAGTTCATTGAACATCAGTTTCGTCTGCCATCATCAGATGCCGGCCAATATATGGGTGAGTAGCCGACCTCATAATACTATAGCCCTGATTGTCTAGTGATTGGTTCAATTCAGATAGGTTTTGGACTTGAATTCTATCGAGGTTTGAGATTTTTAATACCTGTATGCTAGCCCCTATGAATTCTGGGCTGGTAAGTGCTGGGATCAAATCTCAACTAAGGTATGGGATTTAATATCAACTAAGAGTGAATCCTCCAGAATGCTGAGTTGTAGGTGTACATTCCTGACACAAACCAGTGGTCCACAACAGGTTTATCAAAGGCCGTGGTTTGTAATACCCTGTCAGTGTGATAGTGCTTATAAAATATTCTTGCTGCTTATCAGTAAAAATAGCTGTAATAGTGTGGCAGCAGCAGGTTTCATCTCTGCTATTGACGCTAACGTCTTCTCTAGACAAACAACACAGGAAGGTCAGTTGAGTGCCCAGGATAGCGTGCTTGAACCGTAAGTAGATATAAAGACTAATGTAAGTACAGCGAACCATCCTAACGCCAGTATTATCTCTAAGGAGTCATCCATTTTTTCCATCATTTTCACGAGCTTACAAAACGTACTCTTTTTCTGGTCCCCCTTCCCTCCCCCATCCACCCCACACCCCAAAAAGCGTATAAAATGAAAGGATGATTCCGAAATAGTATTTTCGTCATTTTTAAAAATTCATTTGAAAAACTTTCATGTCCCTTTAACCATTCCCCCCCCACCTCCCCGCGCGGTACCTTTTGTATCCTCGTAAAAGTGATGAAAAAAATGGATGACCCTAAACCCATCGACTGGTTCCAGCATTGCATGGTAAAGTGTAAAACGACTGACTAGTGGTCTACGGTAGATATAACAAATACCCAGGTTTGTGCTGGTGTGTGTAGGATATTTAATGTAAAATAGCTATTGTTGCTTATCAATAGGAATTGGCTTAGGGTTTTACCTGGCTTTTATAAAAGAGGTGTCCATGGGACTCACCTGTTTCTTTTCTCAGGGTCCCAACCTAAAACCTAAGGGTCCACAATTTAGTCAAGAGTTGCAGAAAACAGGTTTTGCTTTAAGAAGAAAAAACATTATTCTTTCTTAATTTTTATCTCTTTTATATTGAATAAATGAATTATTTTTTATGGCACTAAAATGTCCCAGTACAACCTTCACCCTATCCCTATTGTTTATTCATGAATGAGTCGATTATATAACCTAAACAGTCCCATGGGATGCAGTGTCTCTGATTGTGGGGGTCCAGATGACCTTTCATTGCGTCCTTTCACCGGTTTTGTGAGTCTGGTAAATCCCTGAGTAGCGTATAGCAATATTTGCTTTGATTTCGCATTAGAAGGAAGCATGCTTGAAACTTCAATATAAGAAAAGAAAACCCAGCAACAACAACCAACAAAACTTCAGAATATATTTTAAAATTATCAATTCATAAAATAGTGATTTGTGGAGAAGTTTTTCTTGTAGTCGAGTCGGATCCCCAATGCTCAAAACCTTTTCTTTCCTTTTTTATAAACTAGTGTTGTATCCAGTTCCTTGAGGGCAATCATGGGCGTAAATCCCGGGGGTGGGGGATGGGGGGGACACGAACCTCCACTTTTTGGATAGGGGGGACGCCTATATAATTATCTCCCCATTTTTGCTTAAAAAATTACAATTAAAGTGCCTAAATAATAATCTTTACCAGTATTTCTCTTTATTGTATCAATGTAACACTTTAAACCATGTCGTC
>JAULBS010141450.1:0-12694 GCA_032355785.1 Symmetromphalus regularis | reverse complement strand
GTCTTTTATATGCACCGTCCCATAGACAGGACTGCACATACCACGGCCTTTGATAAACCAGTTGTGGACCACTGGTTAGAACGGAAAATAGCCCAAACTGAGGTCCATTGAGAAGGATCGATCCGACGATCGACCGATTCACAGGCAGACAGATCAAGATCGCAGAATAAAGATTAAGTTTTAAAGTGTGGGAACTAGATTTGATGGGGATTTGTTATCACATCCTGACTTCTACAAGACATTGAGTGTCCTTGGACTCTCAAATACCGTGTTGGTAGTGACAGCGTTTCTACATTTCAGAAAAAACACTTGTCATTTAAGATTGGTTGGTTGTACTTGTGTTCGTGCTTTATATCCAAGTAAGGTTCAAGCACGTTATTATGGGCACAGAACTTAGCTTCCTCGGCTGTTTGTCCAGGACAAAGTTACTCTTAGTAGAAGAGATGAAACCCGCGGCCGCCAAACTAATGCGGCTACATTTACCGACAAGTAGTAAGGGATCTTTTGTATGCACTATCCCAAAGACAGAACAACACATACCACGGCCTTTGATAATTCAAGGAGTTGTTAATTGTTTTTCTTTCTTATTTTTTTTTTTTTTAATTTTAATGACCAATCAGGTCGAGATTGGGGATTGCACTTGGGACATGTTTTCGCCCAAGACATTCGACTGCGTATATGCATTGATGTGTAATAGCGTCTGAAATAGTACCATTAACACCCACAGAGTACGTGTTTGGCAGTAGGATGTGATGGATGCCGTGGTTCAACCACTGTATTTTATCAAATGTTATGTTCCTATAAGATTTAGTTAAGAAGACAATAGGCGAGACGTGAATGTAGACTGATATATTTCTATTTTAATTTATAATAATTTAATTATATTTTCCATTTTGTTGATTTTCCAATACACTAAGTGGAACATTGATTTGTTCAAATTGTTGCCAGTATCGAGACAAGAGATATATTTTTTCACTGCACAAGTCCCATGGCTGGCGATGTACTTTAACTTATAATGCATAAAGATTCAACGTACTTTGCGAATTAAAACCTTCACAGTTTGACATACATCTATAGTCGTGAAAACAAAGCTGGTATAATCTTACATACTTCCACCCACATTATAAAATTTAGCTTGTAACTTGTTACGAATAATTTCATTTCTTTAATATGCATTTATTTTAATTAGTCCTTTACGTTGTAAAAATACAGTGGGTGTCTAAGAAGAGATATTCTTTTCAGACTTTATTTTATAAAATTTGAACGACATAATGGACTTAGTGCTCAAAGTCTAAGCTTTATCTCTGCATAAAACATATATAAAATAATTTTCCTTGCGATTGCTTATGAATCACTATACCAGCAATGATAATACCTACTTATAATATTAATTCATTATTGTGTCAGATTGTCCTTGTTTAAAATTGTATTAATTTTAAAACAGTTTTTATTCAATAAAACAATCTACATTTAAATTTATTCAGATTATGTTTTAATTGAATATGTTAGTTTCTGTAAACATGTGCTTCGATTGGTGGGGGATAGAGGGAACGCGTCCCCCTCACTTTTCAAAGCCGCGGGACAATCTATATAAATTGTTGTGGTGTATGTGGCGGTATTATACTTCAGTAGTCTGTATGTTTGAATTCAGCAAACAAGTGTAAACAAAACCTGACCGGAAACATAAAAGGTTATCATAAAATAGTTATTAACTTTGTTGTAACCTTGATATCAATATGGTATTTTTAACAGAGATTTCTGATTCGTTGATTCTCTAAATAGGATTTCGTTCAGAATATTGCCGCTTTTTCAAGTTTACGAGTTGATTCCGACAGAAAAACATTAGAATATATGTCACACATGGATCTTCCGACTCAACGCATGTATTGAATTATGATGCAATTAAATCATTTGTAAAAAATTCGTGACTTGAAAAATACTGGGAGATATTTTGGTTATGTCGTACACTGAAACTCATTTCCATATAG
The DNA here is from genome assembly GCA_032355785.1 of Symmetromphalus regularis. Lineage (NCBI taxonomy): Eukaryota > Metazoa > Mollusca > Gastropoda > Neomphalida > Neomphalidae > Symmetromphalus > Symmetromphalus regularis. The sequence goes on along the minus strand of JAULBS010141450.1, from coordinate 10,706 downwards.
ATTTTTTCGAAAAATAAAGTATATCATATATCGAAATTCACAATACATTTTGATTATATAATATATAGTAGAGTATTATCCAAGTTGGTGCAAAGTTAAGTATTCTAGTTTGTGTGTAATACTTGATAATAAAAGGTGTGTCAGGACTCCTGAAACATGAACAGAAATGCACGATACGTACACAACATCGAGTCTTTACAGGACTAAACAAACAAAAGGTGACTAATTATGACGTCACTGAAAAGCCAACACAGTTTTTATTTTTATTAATCAAATTATCCTCAATGTTAAAATACTTTCCAAACATGATCATGAATGTGTCAAATTATAAGTAGGAAGAAATCAACTCAGCTTTGTTCTTATTTCGAAATATGTCAAACACAATTAGAATATTTAGCTGCAATGTTCTGATCACAGTTCGCAATTTTAACAAATAATAAGACGAACAAACAAAAATAATTAATGAAGAATAAGCCAGAAATAACGTTTTTAAAACATGTAACGTACATTTCGTAAATTCTTACGAAAATTAGCTTTGAAGGAAACATTTCTTTATCTAACTGAATACGAATTAAAACAGAAAATATAGCAGTTTGGCACAGTTATGTTATTCATATAGAAGATTATGCTGGAATTTAGACATTTGCAATGAAATTCAGAAACTTAAATGCATATTATTTAACTCATTATTAGAGTCTAGATAAAACTTTCTCATTAAATTGTCAAAACACTTTTGTGACGGTATTCTTGAAGAACTCTGTGTCATTTACCTTTGCTCCATCAGAGTTGTTTCGGTGTTGCCCTTCATTGTGTCCACAGAGACCAGTTTCAAAACTTAAAAGATTGAGACCACGGTACTTCTTTAACATTTTGCCTGAAACCATTTGGTGCAAAGTGGAACGTTTTGATTGCTTTGTTTCCGATTTAGCTGACTTGACTTCTGCTAGTACAGCATTGCTGAGAATTAGTTGCTTCTCGACTTTGTTGTACTCATGCTTTTTCATTCCTGAATACCTCAGTTGTGTCTCTGTTTTACTCCTTGGTGTAGTGGGGTTTCATAGTGGTGCAGCTGGTGTAGATGTGCCAACATGCTCCTCTGTAGTATTTCACACATTTTAGACAAAGCTGCATTATGATATTTCAGCTTGGAGATTTCTCTATAAGCCTGAGCCAGTGCTAACATTCAACTGTGCTAATAATCGTCTCATTATCCACTGTACTATGTCACACGTTTTAGACAAAGCTGCATTATGATCTTTCAGCTTGGAGATTTCTCTAAAAGCTTGAGCCAGTGCTTTGTAATTTCTTCGTCTTGGTCCCTGTCTCCGAGCATTGGTAGTAGGTAATCTAACCAAAAGACGATCATATGTTGAAGATGTACCACACTTTCACAACCACTCGAATCTATAGGTGCACTATTATCAGCTACAACAACTTCTTCGTCTTGGTCCCAGTTTCCGAGCATTGATAGCAAGTAATCTTCGTCTTGGTCCCAGTCTCCGAGCATTGGTAGCAAGTAATCTAACCACAAGACGAACATCTGTTGAAGATGTACTACACTTTCATAACCACTGATATTTATAGGTGCACTATTATCAGCTACAACAATTTTTTCGTCTTGGTCCCAGTCTCCGAGCATTGGTAGCAAGTAATCTTCGTCTTGGTCCCAGTCTCTGAGCATTGGTAGCAAGTAAAACTATTATTGGCTATAACAACTGCCTGTTCTGCTTGTTCACGTTCGTCCTTCCTTTTCAGTCTTTGTCGCTTCAGTGCTTCATTATTTTTAAGTTTTGTTTCAAAAGTTGTTCTTTATTCAGTTGCGATGCTGGAACATAATATTTTCGTCTTCTTTGTCGTTCACTTAAGTAATAACTTTCTCCCTCCTTCAACTTCTTTCGCTCTCGGTAATTTTTTAAAATTTCTGCTCTTGTTTTCGCCATGACAATTGAAATATTTAACAATAAATCACTGTTACATAATTATGAAATGTACGTTGCAAAAACAAATAACACTCAGTTTGTTAATGGTAAGGAAAATAAACAGTATATAATATTTAGAATTCTTGAAAGTAATGACCAGCTACAGATATATAAATATCAGGAATCAATAACTACAAAATTGCTGGTAATATAACTCAGGTTTGATAACGAAAATTGATTCCAGGAAACTTTAGTATACTATATCATAAATTAAATGAAATTCTTGAAAATAAACATTTAAAATTGGTCAGATTATTCACCAACCTTTTCAAAACAAACTGTAATTCAATCGATGTTGTAAACAAACATTTTGCTGAAACAGTCTGCAAAAACACTTAGCATGTCCAGTGTGAAATGTTCGTTACCAAACGTAACGGATATTTCCTATTGATTTAACATGCAGAGAAACATCAAAATATGAACCTATAAAAATCCACATTTTCTCCAACAAAGATAAGTTAATATTATACAATAATATGATCACAAATTGTCTAAATATATTAAATATAATTTTAGCTATGCTATATTTTATACATACCATATTTTCGGCTCGAATATTGTTGATATTCTTTACTTTCAAACTTTTCAAAACATGTCCTCCATTAATTCACAAACAATAGGAAACACGTAACTACGTAAATGATAGATGGCGTCAAATATTATTTGAAATAACTTCCGCCTGCATCATAACAATTATTTGTTGACAAGACGGTCTCGTACATTTCAGTAACACCCATTTCATTTTTCGTTAATTTTAAACAAACACGCGATATTATATATTCTAAAAGTTTATTAAAATGGTGTATTTATTATATGACATTGTTATCATGGTTAAAACGATGTACAATAAATAGTTACGTAGAAAGGTATGGTCTTGTACATTTCGCTCCAAAAATTACGAACTGGTGTTTATTCATAAATAGTGTTGTATATAACTGAATATTGAAATATTTATCTAAAATTTATTCTGAACAAACTCGTATGTAATTTATTTGTTACTTGGAACATCAACGTACTTAAAGAGATGGTAAACTATTTTATTATCATTTCACCAAACAAGAATAGAGTACATTTCAACGAAACCGCGGACATCAATAGAATATTTTTTTTTCTATTTCATAAAAGGCACAAACATTGGAAAACATAGTTTTAAAACATAGCAGTGATATTTAACTACACATCAAACACATAAACCTGTGCACATTTGGTGTACTAGGCCAGAGAGAAAGAAAGTGTTGCCGCTAACTGGAACGCGGACAGTAACGAACATTTCATTTTTGGCTATACACGACCATGTACAAAACGGAATTTAATAGTTGGTAGACTTTAAATTTAGCCAATATGTACAACAAGAGGTAGTTTACAATATACGAACATAAGTTTAGCGATATTTTGTTAGATTCGTTTTATAATTACAACGGACACCAGAGATGTCAATTTGGACCTAATTATTGTGTTTTAGTCCGGAAGCTTAACAAAATAATGTGGACATTTCAGACAAAAGCACCAACGTTTTTCTACGTGCTACCCATTGGCATAGCTTTCAATTTTTAATAGGAACCACTTCTGCAATATACAGTATGGCCGCCATCTTGAATGTCCAAAATGGACGCCACATAAAACCTATAAGTGCCAATATCTCGTCTTCCAAGCCACCTAGACTCTCAATCTTAGTTTCTAAACATACATTTTTGGGACATGGAATTCAGTTATACCATTCAGAATAAACATTAAAGCGACTCTCTTGAATTTCCAAGATGGCCACCTTGTAAAACGCTCCAAGTACCAATATTTTGGCTTCCACGCCAGTGAGGCTCTTAATCTTGTTGTCGAAATAGGTTGGTGCATGGATGTCAGTGAAGATGCTTTGCTGATATCATAACTACTGCACATGCATTGTTTCTTGCATACATTACTTCTCACAGTTACAACTACGCAGTTCGGTGCACTCCCACCAGGCCTTTTTGCATGCACATCTACCGCCACATCCCTTCAGACTCTTACAATCACACTTAACCAGTTCACTGCAGGATTTGGAGGCCACAGGTTTAGTGTTCCAGACTGTAACCCAGGATTTGCTGTCCTCATCAAGAGTCCAACCCTACCCCTCTGAAGTGGGTGCGTGTTGTTCACTCTGTTCACTGGTGGACCATATTCCAGCTCGGTACGCAACTCGCTTTGAATGCTGCAGTAATGCATCCTGGGTTGGTCAAATTGTGTCCATTGTATTCCCCTTCTGACAGTACAGTGCTTTTCTTGCTTCATCAACTCGTTCCAGTTCACTAGTCTTATAATACAGAATAACTGTGAAACGTTCCAGTAGCTTGAAGTGTGGATCATCTGGATCTACTTTGGTGTAAGGGTTGAGCGCCATATCCGAGTAGCACTTCCATGCCTCCCATGCTGACTTTTTTTCATTTTCCAAAGAAAGCAGATTTGGTGTCACATCCTGTGAAGCCGTGGAAGACAGATAGGGCCAGGGATTTATCTTTGCCCAGGACATCACATATGCCATTGATGTGATGATATGTAAAGTACATGTCCGTACCAAAGGCAACCCAAATGCTCACATCTTGACCCAATGTGATCAGATGATAGAACTTGCCAATGAGGATTACCACTACATCTGTGTCAACCGTGCGCACCAGACAATTGCTACATCCGTTTAGTATAGCATCCAGCACATGAATTAACTGCCTGGTGTCTGCTTCCTAGTGGTCACATGGCGGCATTGAACGATCAGTTCCTCGAAGAATGGTTGTGACACTAGATGTAATGATTATTTTCTTGTCTTCGGGGCAGTCTAAGGTGGCAATCTTGTTGGAGAGGAAAGAAAAAACTTCCTGTTTGTTGGTTGGATCACGCAAGAAGTCAGCCCAGTTTCCTGGGAGCTTGTTCTAACCCGCAACCTTTCTCCGAATCTCTTTTTCTCGTGTTGCTTCTTTGATGCGGCTGGTGATGTATGTGTCCTATACCACGTCAATCTTTTGGAGTGTTCTAACTGTTTAATGGTGTTTGGAACAAAGACACGGTCAGCATACTCATCAAATGTTACAATGTTGGTACATGGAAGAAGGTTCACCACAGCAGCACCATCGAGAAGCTTTACATCAAAGGAATCTGGTGGATATTTCTGGGTGTCCGCGGCAAGACTTTTAAGGAGAAATATTTCTTTCCTAGACGCAATTTCCCACCATCAGAAAGTGAAGGGGGAAAGGATGGTTCTCGTGTTCAAAACATACACACATATTCTCCCTATGCTGGAGTACTATGTACAAGTGAGAGAAGAAGGCAACATCATTCTTAAGTAATGAGATCTTCTCTGCTTGTTTCGTCTTGGATTTTGGATGTGGGCATCTGAAGAGAGGAAGAGCATTCTTCTTTATGGGCTCAGGTATTGAACGTGCACAATCTGTTATCACTTCTTTGTGATATTTGGCATAACGATCCTTCCCTAGTTCAAGCACTGTTCGCACTGTGTTGACTACTGACTCATCCAAAACATTACGTGTGTCTAAAGTCAGTAGCTCATCCCTGTCATCAAAGAAGGGGTTTCCCATGTCATTGATGACATGAGCCAGACACGCGGCATCCTCGATGAACCTTTCCTATGTGAAACATCCCTCTTCATGATGATGACTGCATTCAGTTTCTTTTGGGAGATAGTCCTCTTCAAATTCCTTCAGTAACCTTGCTTGTTCGGGCCCCGAGACCATCCACTTCCTGAAGGCAGACGGATTCTCAGCCAGACCGACTGCACCTCCAGAGCCCTTGACTGCTTCATTGTTTTGCTCATGTGCTTGGTCGATTGGCATGGACGAGAACCTGTTGGACGTTTTTTGGACAACCCAATGTCCATGTTCCTCAAACTCCTTGAGAATGGGTGCTGGTTGTCTTTCCATGTCTCTGGTGTGTATTGGGAGTCGCCTTGCATAGTTGGTGTGGTCTAAAGCAAAGAACCATGGGAACAAAAAAACCTTCATGCTTTCGACATACAAAGGAAACAATTCCACCCGGTGTGATCTGATGAAGATGTGACCCTCAAGCTCCATGTTCAGAACTGTATCCCAATACTGAAATGTTGGACTCTTCTGGACCATTTGTGTGGACCCTCAATGTGTTGGAAAGTGTCTTGCTGGAGCTTTGCCAGAGCCAAAGCAGTCACCCACTGAACATGCCTTGTTCTAGTGATATGCGTGGCCTTCAGGAAAGAGTCAGCGGTGCCTGATGAGGCAATACCTGCTTGTGTCAAGGCATTGGTCCAGCCAGATCCCTCCAAGTAGTCACCATACGTTTTCCATATTGCCATTTCTATGTGTAGACCACCAAACATTGCAATGAATTTGTTCTCCCCATGTTTGTCAGGCCAGTTCCACTGAGTGAACTTGGCCAGCGCATAGAGTGGTTCATCAAAGGCTATAACGGGCATCTGCCTTGGATTTTGTTCCAGAAAATTCATGTTTAGACTTCAATATTGAGAGCCTATGTAGCTTAGAAACTGAGATATTGGTACTTATAGGTTTTATATGGCGGCCATCTTGGAAATCCAAAATGGCGGCCATACTGTGTATTGCGGAAGTGGTTCCTATTAAAAATTGAAAGCTATCGCAATGGGTAGCACGTAGAAAACATGTTGTGCTTTTGTCCGGAATGTCCACATCATTCTCAAATTTGGTCCTAAGCTTTCTGACTATTTCAGTGCGTATCGGATTTGTTGAAGTGCTACCAGAAAAGAAAATACACTTTGTAACATTCACTCTTTATTAGAACCGTTTTCAGGGTTTTATCGTACGGTCATATCTCTGTTCTGGGGTTGGTAAACAAAAAAACAAAAAGTTTTCTGTTTTTATTTCCGATCGTTCACACATAGTTTTATTGATTTTCTTCCTATTACATAATAAAAAATGTTAAAAATCGAGTTTAAATAAACTCTTTATTTTAAGATATTTTCTAAATTAAATAACAATAACACAATTTATTGGATGGAAATGGCCGCAGATCTTTATTATAAAAATACAATAATAATAAAATGATATGGGGAGCAGGCACAATGTAAATCTAACTTGGGTACTGCCCACTAGGGTAAATCATAGCAGGACAGTCTTCCAATATCAACACGTATAAGGGGGTAACCAATGCTGTATATCAACCTACACTGATACCGGACACAACAGCACCCAGACTACTCCCTAGGGAAAACCATAGCAGAGTATACCATATACATGCTCCACATAAAGTACCATAGAACTCTTCATAATAATTATACCACCCACGTGCATTCCAACCAGAAACTCCTTGGGTATGCCATAGCAAGTTTCAGCCCCTTAGGATATCCCATAGCAAGTTTCAGCCCCATACGGTACAGCCATAGCAGGACACATAAGAAACATTATTATTATGGATGCTTAGAATTGTTTTTGTTATTTTTCAGAACTTCTGGATCCAAAACCACTCATTTCACAATTTGCATCCATATTCTAATACTGGGCGAATAAATATTTGTCATTTCCATAATATTTGTCGATTTACACAATATTTATATTGTGCTAATAATACAAACGTTATGAAGATGATTTGTCCGATTCGCGTCAAAACTGCATAAAATTGCTGTATTCCAAATGATTGTATTGGAATTTGACGAATTATGAGGCTTGGAGCTCTTACTCAGACACTCAGCTCTATCTGACCTGACATTTTTCACACTCAACAAAACTATCAATGTGTACACAACTGCTGCCTTAAATGAGATGTTATTATTATTACTATAATCATTATTATTATTATTATACGACATCACTAGAGCACATTGATATATTAATCATCGGTTGTTGGATGTTAAAAATTTCGTAAGAAGTCAAGTGTGAGCCAGCCTTCGACAGAGTTCGAACCACTGTCTTCAGCTTGAGAGTCAGATATCCTACCACTGCAGCCCTCTTCGTTGCGACCGAATTGGTAGCATAAGCGACCTTTTTTTTTTATTTGGCGACTGAAACATTGCACTACGGTACGTCTTTTACCCCGACACTAAACGTCAGAAATAATACGAAATACACTGGGATTAAAACTTAGGCGCCCATTTGGCAATTAGCGTAACATAATACAAGAACCAGTTTAGCAGGCATTTGTTTCGGTTTTTTGTAGCTCCTAAATATCTTTTTTGGCGACTAAAAAAATTAAACCAGGCGCCATCTGGCTCCTACACCAAAATGTTAAGGATGAGGGCTGCACTGGATTACAGAGGCTCAATGAAAAATAATTAACTCAGAACAATAAATGTTGTTATAACGAAAATCATGCTTAGTGTTATAACTCAGAACAATAAATGTTGTTATAACGAAAATCACGCTTAGTGTTATAACTCAGAACAATAAATGTTATAACGAAAATCACGCTTAGTGTTATAGCAGTCATACAGTTTATTATTTTCCTTTAATTCACGATATTTTTGGGGATGGAAAAAAAACCTGTTCCACTTAAGTTACACTGTGTTCAATTAACGAAAACCCCAGAAGAAAGTATTTTTTTTTATTTGCTCACCTAAGAAATATTCACAAACACAGCGTTTATTATTTTCACCGTCACGTAAAAAAAATGCAACGTCATATCCGGAATAATCTGAAATAGGGTTAGCACTGAAATGTCATTTTTCGTTGTGTTTTTTTTTTTTTTTTTTTTTGTGGTTATTTAAGACGATACGAACTGTTTCTATTGTTTTCAGTTTGTTTTTAACCCCATCCCTTTCAAAACTACAACCTTGCGTCACTTTTCCTTCTGTGATAGCTTTTTCAATAATGATTGTTCCCCACTAGAACCCATTCTGAAGCTTAACATTTTAACAATACTTTTATCATCGACACGACAATTCAACATGGGTTAACATAACAGAACTTTATTTGCTCTTATAGCCCCCATTCGGTGGCACCAGAGGAACATAAATAATACTAAACATACAAATTGTCAAGATAGTTTCAAAAACGTATATACCATGATGCAAACAGATAAGCAGTTAAATATTAAAAACAGTTGAAGTTACACAAGATTTTAGAAATGCCTTTTCCATTAAAACCTTCTAACTATAATAGACTCCCTGTGTATTTCTGTATATTTGCGCTCAGACCACGTGGCTAAATGTTACATTGATATCATAAAGACAAATACTCGAAAAGATTATTATTTCAGCATTTTAATTTCAATTTTTCGAAGCTAAAAGTGGGGGTAATTATATAGGCATTCCCCCTCCGTCCAAAAGTGAGGGGATGTGTTCCTCGTCCCTCCCCTGGAATGTACGCCCATGACCCCATGTGTATTCCCTGTTACTAACACCACGTTTGAAACCCAACAGCGACTGATTAAAACACAGCGAAAAGGTTCACTGAAATCTCATTCCTTTCCTTTGTAAAATTTGATTTCTTTGTTTAAATAGCATGCACATTATTCATAAATATTAATTCCGTGTGCTGACGGGAGTTGACGTTAATGCTGAAGTTGTCGGTGTCGTGGGATTGAGATGTCGGATCATGCTAACACGGATTTCGGCGACGTCTGGAGAAAATGTAAAGTTTCACGAATAACAAACGTGAATAGTGTGATGACAACACTATCCAATGCATGATCATTTGAGAATATGACTCCATTAGAATAATTTAAATATATGTGGTGGAGGGGGGGGGGGTGATTCGATTCTTATTCAGAATTAATATTAAGCTTTTTTCAGGCGATGTTGTTTAAGATTGCTCATGTGAGTAGCAAGTGATGTGTGTTTTGATAAAAACGAAAATATATTAATATATCAGTTAGTAAAAATATACTTAAATAAAAACAATAATTCATTAACACAGTCGCCTTTTAAATGTTTCATTATATTACAGGCATGGCGGAACGGGGGGAAGGGGGGGGCAGTAGCCCCACTTGCTCCAAATCTGAATCAAGCATCCACTTGAAACTCGGCGCTTCGAGACCAGATCTGTTAGCTCCACCCCTCCATCCCCATCAATGTCTCTGTTAGCCCCCCACTCAATGTTCACTTGCTTCCTCCGTACCTGTATTAGATAGGATAAATATTATAACATATTTGTAAAAGTGCATTGTGAATACAAAATAAATATAATGTTTATATTTGAATTTAGTTTTTTCTCTAAAGGTATCCAAAAATTAATTTTAGCTGGCATTCATAATGTTTTAAAATTATATCACAGACTAACTTTTAATAATTATGCAACAAAGCTTCAACATTGTACTTAAACTTTGTATGTTAAAATATACACATGTATTTCATCAGAGACACGTTAATCAAGTATATTTCTGATTTGAAGACATGTTAAGTAACCTTTCAAGGTCACGTGTGATTTGTTAATTGTAGTAAATATCCGTTAAAGTAAATATAGATGTATCATCTCTGTGTTGGATTTGTTATTATAATTTGGTGGCAAGACAGAGCCGTACCCAGATTAAAATTCTGAGGGGAGGATGGGGGGGGGGATCTACTTTTTATAAACAAATTTGTGACTGGTCTGAGGATGCGTATGCTACATTCTGGATTTTGTTTTAATGAGATTCTCGGGGGTACGTCTGCCCTTCTGCACTCCCGGAAGGCACGGTCTTGCAGGACTGCATGTAATTGAAAGGTATAGTTGCTGGCGTTATTTCTATTTCTTCTCTCTCTCTCTCTCTCTCTCTCTCTCTCTCTCTCTCTCTCTCTCTCTCTCTCTCTCTCTCTCTCTCTATCTC
>JAULBS010141439.1:0-12695 GCA_032355785.1 Symmetromphalus regularis | reverse complement strand
ATGAATTTCAACTGGATGATTCAATGTTACCCAGTCATGTAAATTACCCACCCACTTATCAAACACATGTACGGCAGGAGGGTGGATGAATTTCAACTGGATGATTCAATGTTACCCAGTCATGTAAATTACCCACCCACTTATCAAACACATGTACGGCAGAAGGGTGGATGAATTTCCAGTGGATGTTTCAATGTTACCCAGTCATGTAAATTACCCACCCACTTATCAAACACAGATACGGCAGAAGGGTGGATGAATGTTACCCAGTCATGTAAAATATCAGCTATGTATAGCTTATGTACTGTGAAATAAAAACATTGTTTCACATCTTACTGTGAACTAGTTATCTGTTATTTTCTACTGTAAATAATAAAACTGAGGTCAAAATGTTCTATATCAATCAATTTGTACTGATTGAAGAAAAGGTTCTTGTCACAATTTAACACAAATAATTTATAATATAAATACAACAGATTTTATAATGTATGCATTTTATTATTTAATTTAGGCCATTTTCTGCAGTACACAGAAGATACACTGAGTTTGTTTTTATTTAATTGCTGATTTTCACTCAAATGTAAAACAAGTATATCGGACATAATGACCAACCAGATTAACTTTGTGTCAAATCTTCCGAAATATCCACAATATTCACAGTATCCATGACTAGTCTCTTATCTCTAGGCCTGATTAATTTCTTGATTTAAGTAAACAGTACATATTAATTTGCTAAATTGTTTACTTTCCTACATGTATAATAGTTATGGTATACAACGTATGTTTAAAACAATTACAATGCTAATGTCTTAGCTCAGTATGCTTTCGCATTAACACTCTCCACTGTCACATCTAGCACACTGGTATTATAATTGTGCTTAAACAATTAAGTATGAATAATGGTACATATATTAATATATGATTTGTTTTTCTTCTAAATACACAGGCTACATATAATGCCTCTAAAATATTGTATTAAAAATATATATTTCAGAATAATATATGTATATGTGATACTTCCAAAATTACCTTGAAAAGTATGTTATTTCAGGGAGAGCGGTTGAGTCATGCTGTTGGTTGTGCTTTTGCAATTTGTCTGGAGAGAAAACAGAAACGGGATAAGGAAACAGGTGTGACTGTTCAGTTTAGTCAGGACAGGACCAGCTTCACAAGGACAGGTTCATTTCGACAGACTACACTCACAGAAAGGCTGGAGGATCCACAAAGTGCTATACTTGCAGGTTAATATCAGCTTCCCATGTTCATCAAATCTGTTGACCAGTGCTGTGTTACCGTATGGGCACACTGGACAGTTGTCCAGGCACTGTGCGGTTTTAAGGGCCCCAAAATGTAATTTGAAAAATAAAAATTAAAGTTCATTTAAGCGAATGAAGGTAGGGTCCTCAGTTCATTGCTTTGCCAGGAGTCCTAAAATATTCTTAAGATGGCCGTGCTGTTGACCCTCAATCATGTTCAGTAGATTTACAAAATCCACTAATGCTTGATCCTAGCTTATAAATTAAACAAATCCTCTTAGACTATACCAATTTCCATCTTACATATTCACTAAATCCATTGCTCCTCAGTCCATGCTTATAGACATATAAAATCCACAAGGCTCAGTCACAGCTAGCTGATTCTAACAATCCACTAACCCTTGATGTAGGCTTGTAAATATTTCATCTGTTATATTCTGAAGTTAAACTTTTATAGTTATATCTTAACAACTAACACAAAAATGTTCAGCCATCTCAATTGATAGAGAAAGTAAAGGAAAAAAATGCAAATTTTTACATTAAATATTAAAGCCATTGAAAACATTAAACCAGTGACATGACTATTTAGTGTGTGCAAAATGCTAGCTCTTACTGCATGTAGTCCTATTCTCACAGAATTCCAACAGCACATACAAAGCATTCTCAAATCTCCCATAGTGATGCAGTAAAAGGTATGACTGTAATCTCCATTGACTTTAAATAGCCATACAGAGTTTTGATGTTCACTTAATATTTTTACTGTTTTTCTTTCTTTCAGAACCAGTGCCTGTGAGAAAGGTTGACAACCCATATGCTGTACAGAGACCTCAAGCTTCAGCCTCCATGCTGTACAGACAGGGGTCTTTTCGCGGGTTTGAGAAGCTGCAAGAAACATCGTCGCCATTCAAACGCACAGTTTCATTACGTTTGAATGAACTCCCATCAACATTACAACGGCAAAATGCAATAGTTGAGTCACCCACACAAAATGGTGGTAGGAAAATTATAATACATTACTGACTATTTTGTTTTGAAATATATGTAAGAAAAATAACGGTAATATAAATTTTAAAAACTGCATTAGAGATGTGTCTTTATTAACTTTTTAGCATTATTTGTATATATTATGATGTCAGAGATTGTACCATGCAACTTAAAAAAAATCAGTAAACGTGTTTATTAAGCGATGCAGTTTTCAAAAAAAAGAATGTTTACTCATTTCGTCACTAATTCTTGTGTTATAACTTTATAGTTTTTTTTAATCCCATTGTTCTATGCATGGCAATAGTGTTGTGGTCCACACATTTGCGTAAATGGTCTAAGTACTGGTTGCATTTACCTGTAACAATGCCTCATACTTATTTTGTGAATGAATATATGAATAGGCCAATAGACTTTTTTTCCATTCCTACCATCGTAAATCTCTAAGGGCTTAAAAAGATGATACATTGTTCTGTACAAATTATGGGTAACAGTGTCTGATGTCATATTGCTAATATAACATAATATCAGCTGTTTAGTTTAGCTGCTGAAAGACACATAATACTGGTAACATTGTATAATGAGTGTGCACTCCATTTTGTACAGACAATTATTTTTCTGTAGTCATGGCTACCAGTATGACATGACAAGGAACTATAATACTAATGTGTGACTATAATACTAATGTGTGACTATAATACTAATGTGTGACTATAATACTAATGTTTGTGTTTTTGACAGCAGCAGTGGGTGGAACTATTCACGAGATATCACCAGAAGAGCAGGAGGACTCTATTGCTCAGATGTGCCAACAGCTCACACAGGGCTTGTCTGCTCTGTCAACCGAGGACCCGTTTGCCAGCGCTCCCCGTGGCGGTCTTCCCCATCAGAACTCCTTACCACCATTCCAGACAGGCCCCATGCAGCCAGCATTAATACGACAGCACACGATGCCTGCAACACAAGGTGAAAATGGGAATTTTCTCTTCTTTCCAAAATATATTAAGTGATAATTTTAGTGTCATTCTAAGTGGACAAGTCACGCATGTTACATTTTTTCTAACTCTTTAGCAAAGTTTTGTAGCTTCTTAATCTTAGTTTACGTTATTTTTTAAATTATAATCAGAACAGGAAATAATGATTTTTGGACTACTGATCAAAATGTTCTATATAATATATTTGTTCTTAGCGAATGTACCTACATGTATCTGATTTAAATTTGTAATTGAAGATTTTAAACTTTGCTGGGTAGTTTTATAGTATGTTGTCTTTTACAGAGTATTCAGTGCTGATGAACAAACTTGACAAATTTGAAATCTCTCTTTTTGCTTACCCAATATGTGCTGACACTTTGTGAAGTGATCGTAAAACAAACCATATTAATGTTTAATCTGATTCAACAAAATTAAAATATCTCCTACACGATAACATATGTTAACTTTGTATTTATAAATTGTTAACAAATTATGTATTTGTACTGGACATTGTCAGTGTCCATCCACTTATTACTATAGTTGATAATAATAAAGTTCTCTACATTGTAAACAGTCTAAATAAATAGAGAAGAGCAAGACTGAAAATTCACTGTTTAACTCACTTTTAAAAACATTATTTCTCACCATGTTTTATTTCTTTTCTTCTAGCATATCCTTCTCATCCACCTCAACCAGCTACAAATCCGTGGGCAATGTCATCACAGGGTCAGAAACCTGTCGGATATCAGTGGGGAGCCGAGCATTCTGCTCCACCCTCAACAAATCCTTTTGCCCTGTCTACAGCACAAACTGTGTATCACACTCCCCCTGTTCAGACTTCTGCCGTGAATGGCGTGCCTTACCATGCCAGTCGAAATGTGCATGGCACAGCCTCTGATCACTCAGTTCACCCTCAGACTCTGGCTTCCACGCGACCTGTCGCTCTTCAAAACTTGCGGAGTCATTCCATAGACACTGGAGAGTTAGCCACGTCAGGCTGGCAACAACAGAAAGGTAAAAATCCAACATTACTACAAATGGCAAATCAAAGGAGTTTTCAACACAATGGAAATTTAGGAGATCGCAGTAATAATAACTGGAATAGTTCGACAGGTTCTGCCGGTGTGACAAGCCCTTCACAACATTCGGCTCCGGGTGTTGACCCATTTGATGTGGCATGGGCAGCAAAAGCAGCAAATAAACAAAACTCAAATCCGTTTGGGTCAAAGACTGTGAAACAGTTTGAAGTGCAGTTATAAAAGACAGTTTATATAGACATCACAAAGAATTCATTCTTTTATTGCATATTCTTGGAGTTGGATTACTCAGAAAGGTTTCATCACAACAATTTGTGGCAGTGTGAATTGTCCGATGCACCTTTCTGTCAAGTTTTTATGTTCATTTGAAGTGGAGAAGAGGAAATTGAATCCTTGATTGTACTACACAAGAATGTTGTCTTAGGCGGAAATTGACAACCGTGATATTTATTTTTATCTTCAGTTTTAAGTGAACTTGAATAAAACGGACTTGTGAACATAATCCATTTTAACCAAGCCTTTTATCATCACATCGCATTTTATGTGGTAATGATGCTACCAGGTTGAGGCACAAACTCTTGATTCAACTTATTTGGTCATATGTTATGAAATACCTTGGGGTTACAACTTATTCATTCATGTGGATGTGTAGCCCATTGTTTGCAAAGAGTTTTATTTTCTGCATCTCTCTGTGATGAATCTGGCTAGGCCTTGGTGTGCTATTTTGCTACATTGAAAGTGCATAAAACTGAAAATATAATGTGCTTTGCTATGCTTACAGAGAATTGGTCACTTGTGTTGATGCAACATTTGATCTCAATTTGTTAGTTTTATCAGCTAACACAAATACTTAAATGTGAAAATATATTTAAAGCACATTGTCTTTTTACAGTAACCAATCACATGTACTGTTTCATATGGAGCTGTACAGAGTTAAGCATTTTCCTATTATTATACCACATATGCTCTGTGCAGAGTGGCTGAGAGGATCAAGGCCACTATGTGAATTTAAATTTATAAGTAAAATGTCAATTGAAATCAAAAGAAAGTTGGTGGGGAGTTAGTTGGGGGTGATGTGAAAATTTCTACTCTGTATAATAGGAAAATATTCAATAATTATGAATGAATCTTAACTTGACTGGTCAGTGGAATACAACATTTGTTCATTACTAACTCATATGTTATTGACGATAAGTAGCATGGGGCCCATAGTTATATACTACCAGTATCATTGTTGTGATTGGAAAATAATTCATACAATACAGCCACCTTTTTTGCCCATGTTTTCTTTTAAAACAAATACAGAGTTTTCTATAAGTTCAACAAGCATAAAGTCCGGTGTGATAACTGGCTACAAATGAGCAGACAACATTCATGACCAATTGTCTTAACTTGTTGTATTTCTGAGTTACACTGTAAACTACACAGTGGTGCGTGTTTGCCTTGTAGCAGTGTTGTTATCTGCTAACGTGATATGTAAAGTAAAGCTTGTTAGCAAAACCTCCACACCATTATCTGCATGTCACTGGCCAACTGATATTAGTTTACACGTTGTTGTGTTTTGTCTTTTCAAGAAAAAAAGGAACCTGGATTTGTCCTGTTTATCCTTTTGTCTTTTTGCATCCTCAATAACTAACGAGGCTGTGTATTTTTATTTTTGTACACATTATGTTGCAGCTTGGGTTTACTGGTGGTGCCAGCATATAGAAATTTCTAAATTGTGTGACATGGTTTTATACCCAGTTGACCAACTCTTTTGTATAAATTAAATAACATGTATGCAGAAACTGAATCCTACCTAGAAAAAGCACCTAAATATTTTTATTTGATAATACAAATAATTTTTTCACTTTCTGCTATTGGTAGATGGTAAAAATAAAATGTTCTTCCTTTTTCATTTTATTCCCTAAAATGTGCTATTTTTAATATAACAACTTATCTTTCATGAACATTTTAAAAATTCTTTTGTAATAAAGTAGTTGCATGTTTCTCATAAAAAAGATTTTATTTGGGGATGTCATAAACAAAGTGTGTTAAGACTTTGAATAACACATCAAAACACTATGGTGTTCAGTTGAATGATAATTGCTGGAAAGAACAACATAAAAGCCTTTTTAAAAAATACCTTTTGTACAATGTTCACAATAAAAAATATTTTTTAATTCATAACCGTTTATATGTTACAAAGAGATTTATAATGAAAGAAAATTGGAAATAAAAAGGTGTAAAACCACCTAAACTGTTTCAACAAATTTTTTTTGGTACAGAACAAAAATGTTTTCAAACAATTTGTCTACATTTTGTTTCCTTTCCAAAACTGTTTACTCTATTGGATTATTAAAGTCGGTCAGTCTGGGTAATTTCATACAGCAGGCCAACTTCATTCACTTACAATAATTTGAATAAACATATCTATTAAATGTTTTCGTAACCTAAACCAGTTGTTGACTAATGTAAAACAGTTTATGTGGAACTCAACCCAAAGGGAGATCATCTTGCACAAGCTACAAGTGATGTACTGTTATGTCAGCGAAAAATGGCATTATACTTAGATGTCATAGCTAAACTGAATTACCTGGATAGACTCTACCTCCAAAAGAAAATTTATTGTTAAAAATGTACATTACATGTAGGTGTCATTCCTTGTCATTAAGTATATTAACAAAATGTGGTTTGTGTGCAATTTCAATTTTTAATTCTTTTTAACTTTCCTCCAAATTTGTGGTGATCAGCTTTTAATTTTGTTTCTTGTTTTATTGTTTCATCATATTGTTAGTATTTTAAACAGTAATTTTAATTTTGTCAACTGTTATTTTAAAAACTGTTAATCTTTAAGACTTATAATTTTAACTAGGTTAAAAGTTGTTACCATAGCTACATAGCAGTAGCATCTGATCAGGATGTTTTAATAATACTTCTAACATTGTGGATCTGTTGGAGAGTTTTGCACGATTGAATTAAAAGTATTCTGTCATTGTTTTTGTTGCCAAATATACTAACGGGATAAAGAAATGATACCAAGGATAATTTAACGATAACTTTGAGGAACCACATAAAACTTTGAAAATAACATTTGTATTTGCAATACAGATGTATAGCAGACATGATTTAATTTAAGCAGTGATGAAAACTAAATCTGCAGAGCACTTAAACAAAATATCCAAAATATTTTATTCTTATTTCTGTTATCATTTCTTTTGCCCGTTAGTTTATTATTCTTTTTAACATAAATTGTAATTATAGTAAGTTTATAAAAAAAATCAAAAAATCACTTCATCATAATTAGTTATTCTTTTTAAGAAAGATGGAAATAGTAAGTTTTTAAACATTTATAAAATGCTACCATCAATGGCAGCATGCGGTAGCTGAGAACACATGGTATACAGTATTCTAGAGAGCATGTTTTAAATGATCTTATGAATATCATGGTCTGAATCAACCTAATACTGTTAACACATAGCATCAGATCCATATACATCAGAAGCCATTCTTCCATCCTACGTCTGTCTGTACATCCATCTGTCACATCCTGGCGTCTCACAGAAATATGTAATGGGACCTGACAACATGGTTTTCATAAATATTGCAGAAGTATTTATCCACTTTGGAGAAATCACAAACACACGAGCATCATCATCGTCAGCTAAATGACACTCGCAGGTAAACTGTCAAACATGTCTGGTTTGCCTGGTGGTTGCGTACTGCCGCGTCTCCTTGGCAACGTTGGATGTTCGGGGCAACCATTGGTAACGAGCAGTTCACAACATTCGGTAGAGCCTGAGCTTTTTGCATACCACAATGCATTTCTGCCTTCATGATCGACGACCTTGACACTGGCATTATTCTGAAAAACGGGAAAATTGTTAAATTAGAGCAGTTGACGAAACTGGATTAAATTCCTGCTAAATGTCAGAATGAGAAGCAACAAACTGCACCAATTTAAAACAAATGTTATGAGAACAATACGCCCCACTTTTTGACATATTATTACGTATTCAAAGATTATGGGTGATGTATATCCATATGTGTGACCAAACCAGAGACGCAGTGGTTAAGCTGACAGTCAACGCATTGGATTTTTAATCTTGATACCAGCTCCAACCCAGAGTGGTCAGTCCACAAGGCTCATTGGGTATGCCACTTGCACCAACCAGTGGTCCACTACGGGTTTATCACGAACTGTAATATGTGCTATTCTGTATGAGGGAAAGTGCATAAAAAACACATTCTGGTCATCAGAAAGCGTAACCTATACAGAAGTAGCAGGTTTCTTTTGAGTCACAAACATCAAAAGTAAAGTTTGTTTTATTAAATGATGCCTCTAGTGCACACTGATTTTAATCTTATCATCGGCTATTGGACGTCAATCATATGATCATTCTGACATATTTATTTAGAGGAAACCTGCTGCAGCCACATAGGCTACTCTTTCCAAATGCAACAAGGGGTCTTTTACATGCTCCGTCCCACAGACAGGACAGCACATACCACAACCTTTGATGAACCTGTTGTGGACCACTGGCTGGAACGGAAAATAGCCCAAACAGCAAATAGCACACCGAGGATTGATCCGTCAACTGACCAGTTCACAAACAGTGCAGGAATGTCATTAACAATTAATCCTTTGCTTTATGTTATTCAATCCATAACAACACTTGAATGAAGACAACGTTTCCGAGAGCAGCGGCAATGTGTAATGTTATTCAATCTAACTCACCCATAACAACACTTGAACGAAGACGATGTTTCCGAGAGCAGCGGCAATGTGTAATGTTACTCAAACAAACTCACCCATAACAACACTTGAACGAAGACGACGTTTCCGAGAGCAGCGGCAATGTGTAATGCTGTTCTACCATCATCTTTACTATATGGAGCATTGATATCCTCGGGCTGACTGTGACCGAGTATTATAATAATGTTGCGGATATCTTCTCTCACAAGGGCATCAATTAATTGCTGAAATATAAACATGTAACATTAATTTTGTTTTGTATATTTATGTGCGTTTCTTTTTTAAATACATGCAAAATGTTATTTCCTAATCAGTGTTCTAACATTATTATACATATATATATATTTTTTATTAATATTATTAATTAAACTATATTATTATTATTGAATAAACAATATGATTATTATTATTGAATAAATCATATACTTATTACTGAATAAATGAATAATTAAAATAGGTTACCTGGAACAATAAACTCGGTATTATGAAACACAATCTAAAAGAATATCTTATCCCCAAGCTGTCAAGCACAAAATAACTCAAGTTTTCAAAATACCAGGGGTTGAAATAAAGTCTTAAGTGCAATTATCCCTAGTGTGAATAAAGTCAGAACTCACAAGTGATTTAACACTATTCTTTATAAGTGCCAACTCCAAAATATGATCATCAATGGAGTTTAGACAAAATAATAATTTCAACCCCTGAATACTCCTTATGCTGAATAAATTACTGAAGTCTACCTAAGCACGTTTTTTACCATTTTGATTTGAAGGTTTATTTGTATTACCTGATTTAAGGGTATATCTACATAAGGTAATGGAGGCAAAAATTCTTTTTGTTCATATTTTGCCCTTATCCATTTTTCTTTTTCTTCTCTGCAAAGAAAAAACAAAACAAAATTGAAATAAACAGAGAATCAAGTGTGGAAAAGTGGTGTGGTCACCCTATAACATTATATATAAGCATTGGTGTACAGGTTCCCATTTTATTTGGTGGAGGGGGTGAGGGGGAGAGAGCATGTACATTTTTGCCCAAATTTAAGGATTTTAAAAGAAAATGTCACCTTAATTTTTGTCCGAATAAGAAACTTCTCAAGCATTGGGGTGGGGGTGGGGGGTGGAGGGAATGAAGCAATTGGCCCCCTGGCCCCATCTTGTACACTTTTGTATATTATTAACCTTCTGAATACTGACATACAGAAGCCTGAATAATAAAAAAGGCATTTCTAGGCAACTGAAAAAAACTTTTAAAATTATATTTCCTGTATGTTTAAATGCATTATGGCAGGAAGGGATACAATATTTATAGGTTATTTCATGTTTTTGTTAAGTTTTAAAATCATAATATTTGATCAAAATCAAACCAATTTTTCTCAAAATTAATCCAAAACAAAGGGGAAATAACTCTTAAAGGTTAAGAAAATTCCCTTACAAATAAAGATGTCAAATGACTTAAGAATGTAAATTTAGTTTGAGAGGCACATCAATTAATGTCGTGGGTGGCCTTGGGATAATGATTCCATGCCAGGGCAAAACAACAAATGAATTTGATCTTTATGGGGTATGATAGCAAATTCATTTGTTCAATCACAAAACTGAACCCTCTCACAAATAATATCTCATTAAGACTGCAGTAAAAAACAAAAAAAATTCTTCAGATTATTTTTCAATAATAAATAGGTAGTACTACCATATATATTCTATGTGAAACCTATATAGGTGCGAGTTTATAAATTTAGTTCCACCTTTTTGGCAATAACTGTCTTTCTCAAGGCCATGTAATTCTTCTAATGTCAATGTTATGTTTTTCTTTTATTGAGATATACGAGGTAGTCTTTTCAAGAAATAAATTTAGTTCCACCTTTTTGGCAATAACTGCCTTTCTCAAGGCCATGTAATTCTTCTAATATCAATGTTATGTTTATCTATTATTGAGATGTACGAGGTAGTCTTTTCAAGAAAATATGATGCAAATTTGATGAAATCACATTCCCTAAGAAAAGTACTAATGCCAAAATATTAGAAATAAAACAATAACCAAAAAATATAGGTAGACATTTTGCACCATGGATTCTTTGCTAATTTTACAGCCAATTAAAGGTGATGCCAATATGAGGAATCACATTCCTCAATAGAAGGTAACTAAAACCAAAGACATTATGAATAAAATTGTCACATGAAAATTACCAAAAATAAGACATTTTACATTGTAGATTTTTTGAAAACTAATTTGAAAGAAAATTTTCCACTTATTAAATATTCTAGTTACTTTGAACGTTTATTAACTAAACAACATAAAATAAGATATTTTCACATTAATAGTAATACAATTGTGTTTATGTCTGGTATGTACCTGGGGGAACTTCCAGTCGGTTTTTGCCGACCTTTCGCATTTCCTTCCCAGACCGAATTACACGTGGAGTTGCCAATTCCGGTCATCACTTTAATAAGTTCCGAACTGAAAAGAAAATTCATACAGACTTGTAAATTAATGTACTATATTTACACAGCTAGGTCTAAAATAATACACTTACTCCTACCCTTTCAAATTGAGATGATGTGATCACACTTAATTGCAATTGCTAAATTCTTTTATTGTGGCACTACAAAGACAATTTCAATAAAATGATCATACTGCATAACATATTTATATTTTTACAATGACAGCAAAATGCTGTTGCAAACCAATACGATGACAGCTTTTACAATGGCAATGCTGACTGCAATTATGAATTTTCAAGGACGCTAACAAAAAAGGGAACAATTTTTACTATTTTTCTGGTAATATTTCTGAAATATAATCTAGATTTTAAGTTTTTATTTTCATGGCATTTTTTTTGTTGTTGGTTTATTTATAAATAAGTTGATTTATTAATCATCAACTATTTGATGTCAAATATTTTGTTATTTTGACATGTAATCAAGTGTGAGCCAGCCTCCAATAGGTTTTGAACCACTGTCATCAGCTCGAGAGTCCAATGTTCTACCACTGGACCACCGAGGCTTGTCTTAAACAATGAAATAATTTTTATTAATGATTTCATGGTAACATGAACTCACAGCCATTTATTGATATAGATGAACCTGACTTTTGACATACGAGTTCTCTGATTTCTGTGAATCTTTTAACATACTAAACAATAAACAAAATATGTCATAACTCACAGCCATTCGTCGAGATCGAGAGACCTGACTTTTGATATAAGAGTTTCTAGATTTCTGTAAATCATTAACATACTAAAGAATAAAAAAATATATCAAAACTCACGGCCATTCATCGAGATCGAGGGACCTGACTTTTGATATATGAGTTCCTAGATTTCTGTGAATCCCGGAACACTCTATACACACTAAAGCACCCAGGTTTATACTTGACCAGTCTGGATCTGGAAAATAAACAGAGAACATAAACAAATACATACATGTATAAGAAAAAGGAAAACGGTTTAATTTGAAAGAAAATAGAAGAACAAATTCAACAACACAAGGCATGTGCATTGTATTTCATCTAGTTTGACACAATATTTACAAATTTTAATTAAAATTATAATTAAAACATAATTGACTTTGGGTCTGTGACATGATTATGACAGATTTGTACAACTGTATGATGCTATGTACAACTGTATGATGCTATGTACAACTGTATGATGCTGTGTACAACTGTATGATGCTGTGTACAACTGTATGATGCTGTGTACAACTGTATGATG
>JAULBS010141428.1:0-12696 GCA_032355785.1 Symmetromphalus regularis | reverse complement strand
TTAATATAATTGGGGTGGCAGTAAATTGTTGAAAATTACAGACGGGGTATAAGAAAAATTGACTCTGCCCACAGGGGTATAAGGGTTTTGTCAACAGGCAAACAACCAATGGGATTAAAGAATTTTACATGGAGGCAAGATAATGAAGTGTGTCTCTCCTTCTCTAATTGCCTATAATTCAAATTTCATTATAAAAATTTTGTCCTGACCTTTATCCAAAATAAAAACAGTTTCTTACCATTATTGTCGGTGGCATTGATGTCTGCATCAGCATTGATGAGGTCCTCCACCATCCCCTCCATGGCAAGTCTGGCAGCAAGAATCAAAGGTGTCGTTCCATCATGCATCCGCGCATTCAGGTTTGTTGATCGGTTTCTCAACAGAATCTGTTAGTGAACATTACAACATTTTATAAAATGAGCACTGCAAGTTACACACTAACAACAACAAAACTGTTTAACCTTCTTTCACAAAAGGTCTTTTTTAAAATTATTATTTTTCATTATTTCTCAAATGTTTGGTTATAAAAATATCATTTACGAAGTCTAAATTTTCACTTTGTAAATTAAGAAGGGGTGTGGGGGGGTGTGGGGGCAGAAAATAATTGATACATTTACTGTCCATATAAATGACTGATCTGGTTAAGA
Organism: Symmetromphalus regularis; assembly: GCA_032355785.1. Taxonomy (NCBI): domain Eukaryota; kingdom Metazoa; phylum Mollusca; class Gastropoda; order Neomphalida; family Neomphalidae; genus Symmetromphalus; species Symmetromphalus regularis. Next base: position 12,049 of record JAULBS010141428.1, on the reverse strand, counting down.
TACCTTGTGGTCGTATAACTTTTCACTAAATTTTAACATGTAAAACAGACTTTTTCAGTTGCTCACACATTGTAGAGGCTATTAAAAACTGAAATTAATCCTTTCATTTTATAAATGATTGAGATGTTTTTCTTGCTAACCTGAAAAGCTCCTTGTGCATCAGCGGCGACTGCAGTATGCAGTGGCGTGCGACCCGTACTGTCCTGAGCATTGCAATCAGCTCCAGCATCCAGCAACGTCTTGGCAGCGTCTGCCCGAGCATACCTAGCAGCTAGATGCAGGGAGGTTTCTCCTAAAAACACAATCATAATGCAATCCTAGGCTTCTCAAACACATTCAGATCATCTTTAATGTCTAAACTCAACAAAATTCTACAAACTATTTCAGCATTGTTCTCCAGTGTTTCGTGTTAACCTCACTAATAAATCAGTTGAAAATAGTATTAGTTTAATGATCTGTCATTAAAATGTTCAAGCAGATGTTACAGCTAAACAAATAAGAGTTAAAATTGGTTTGTGTTGGAAAAATTACTATGGAAATTCTTTGATTATATCTCCAGAATGACTCAAGGGAAACAACTGTGCGAAATGAGGTCACATGAATAGCCTCTATTGGTTAAAACAAAATTCATTAGACTTTATGTGATCCTGGTTATTCTCGTCTTTGTGATAGCTCCAAATGCATTTGACACAAAAACATACTTTCCTCAAAATCGAACATGAATATTTCTATGAGAGAAAAACACTGCTTACCAGTTCTATCTGTCTGGGCATTAATGGCTGCTCCTTGCATGAGCAAACTGTTGATGTCAGCGGTGCGGTCATCTTCACCTGACCCTGACCCACTCTCGTCATCACAGCCCGTGTCTAGACCACCACCACGGAATGATGCCAGCATCAGTGGTGTGAAGCCATCTGTAAAACAACACAATAATAAGTTCAAACAGAAACATTAAAAATGTGGCGCAATTCATATTAAAGTTGATATGGCCACCCTGACACTATCATATTCTGCTTCTGGGGACAATAAATTTAAAAAAAAAAAAAAAAAGTTGATATGGCCCACATAAAAAGAACATTTTGTTTCAGCCACTGGGAAAAATCAACATGTTCAAGGCAATGAGTTTGATTATTATTTTTATAAAGTCGTCATCATTTAACTGGCATACCCTATTCAGAAGAGAGGCCGAACCTAATCTGTTTATTCAATAAATTGTGATTTTTCAATTTTAATAATGTCCTACCAATACAACATGATGTTTTAAATTATGTTTCAAGAAATACTTCTTTTTAAGAGCTTAAATAAGAATTAATCTTAAAATACAGAACATTAACGTATTCTTCATATACTCATTAACCCATTCAAACTCGGAGTTCATAAAACAGTTTTGGAATTTGTCGTCAAATAAACGAATCTTGAAACGGAAAGGCAACATTTTACAGCTCAAAAATAACATTTTTTTTTGAACTTATTACGATACAACTCTGTGATTCTAGGATAACTATTTACCCATGGGTTGAAAATGCTATGTCATATTTGTCCCACATTATACAGTATATAAAATGTTTAAAACCAAGTTTATATTCACGATATATACTGAACTCACCAGGTCCTCGAACATCGACATCTTTTGCATCAATCTGGTCTTCACCCTGGGGTGGGGTCAGGGCACAGCATGGGTTGGGAATGTTGGCGGCCTCCAGGTGCTGCTGTGTCCACTGTCGTGTGTCTCCCTTTTCAAAGTCCACAACCAATGCATCACAATCACCTTTACGGTCAGTCTAAGAGACAACAAATAAGTAAAGTCAAAGTTTTAAGGCAAATATTATGTCAAATATTGTAAGTTTCTGTGATTAATAAAACATATTTTATGGACAGATAATAGTTAAATTTACAGTACATGTATTTATGGTCAGTGTTCTTTTGGTGTAGGTATAAAGGAATTTGTTCTAATAGCAAAATATCAAATCAAGCTGAGCTGACAATAACTCTTGGAGTGGTTATTTCAGCCAATGGAATTGAATTAACAGTTCTGCTCGTGTTTACAACATAATTAATTTTGGATAACATACAATTGAACTGTTTCAAAAATGTCTATAAAAAGTGAAGAATGTTGCATTTGTAATACTTTTTTGGGGGTTTGTTTTGTTTAATGACACCATTAGAGCACATTGAATTTTTTAATCATCAGCTATTGGATGTCAAACATTTAGTAATTTTAACACATAGTCAAGTGTGAGTCAGTCTCCAATGGCTTTAGAACCACTGTCATCAGCTTGAGAGTCCAGCGTTCTACCTCTGGACCACAAAGGCTCACTATTAGTAAAACATTTTTAAAAACTGACCTTCTGTCTTTTTCTTTGAGGTTGGTCATCCTCCTCGTCATCCCAGTGTTCGTTGCTTGGTGGTGGAGAGGCGTGGTTGTCATTGGCATCCATTTTGTCTAGGTGACATTGCTGGGAGTTCTTCTGTATGTCACTGAAAAAACAAGTTTAAACAAATGGAATAATTAAAAAAATACTAGATGGTGATATACCAAAAATAACAAATTACTATTAAAAGGGAATATTAAAATGCATATAGTTTAATAGAAAGAATAAAATGAAATAAAAATCAATAGTTCCCTATGAGTGAACAGTTTCGGTCTAAGGTTAGTATTTATATTGGAATATCTGTACTGGCAAATCATTAAAAACAATGTTCATTGCTGAAGTTCCACAATGATACTTTTATTTGCTGTTTATATTGTTTTTATTGAAGGATTTGGGGTTGGGGTGGCACAGGCAGCTTTTGCAATCATCGGACTTGAGAGATCATCAGCGATTGGTTAGGTAGGAATTTCAGCCAATTTTGAACCTTGTAGTTCAAGATCCCTATTGTTTTTAACATATAACTTTATTTAGTGGAACATAACTTACTTCATTTCCTCTCCATCAGGGCCTTTACGACTTCGAGTTGGTTTTGTTGGATCAGTACGAGTGAAAAATCCTTCTGGGAACCACGTGACAGCTCTTTCTGTGTGTCGTGAGATGACGATGATCACTGCCAGGGTTAACAGGAGAATTGCTCCACACCCCACGACAATGTAAACCAGTGTCATGGGAGTTTCTGCACCGCCTGAATCGCCCATTATACTGCTTACAGAATTCACTGGCAAGTCAACCTTGGCACCACTCTGCAGTGCAGCGGCAAAGAACTGAGCAGCAGATCCAGTGTTGTCAAAACAAAGTCCCTGTTTGTACTTATAGCAAGCCCGGTTGTCAATCTCCAGGTAAACCTTAGTTCTGTGAAGAAACAAAACATTTTGAATTGCTTTTAGTGTTAATGAAGTTAATAAATTAATAAAGTATCTAAAGATGAATTAAAAAAAGTTTACTTATATAAATTTATACTGAAGAGTATTTTCACAAAATTGGATAAGTTCACATGACATGAAGTTGTTCCTGGTGCAAGCATAAGACACCAACAAACAAAGCTAAGCAAACTGTAAAACAATGTTATGTAACAGCTATCATAAATATATCAAAGTGTAATAGTATATCAAACATGCAGTCTATGTGATTCTCTACATTATCCCAATTGTACACTATAGTTTGCCATCTTATATGTAAAATCCTATATTACCCTGCAATTTTTCTGTCATAAGTTACTGAAATAAATATGAATTAAAGAGTTAATCTAATACGGAAGCAGAGGCATAGACAGAAATTTAAAAACTGTAACCACAAGGTATGATTTTTTTATTATAGTACCAGATCTGGTAATAAAATAGTGTATATTTTAAAAGATATATTATGGAAAAAATATGATGCCGAGAGAAATTGTTCAACAATGTAGCTACGCCCCTGGGAGGGAAGAGCCTAGACTATTGATTGGGAAGGAACTTACCCTGTAAGCACAGCAGTTCTCTTTTGTCTTTCAACGATGTCGTTTTGGAATATCTGACGTAAGTATCTCTTGACGCGAATTATTCCCTCATAATTCTTTTCGTCTGAATCCTGTCGCCATGGATAAATCATCTGATTGCCCTTCTCGTCCCGTTTCACTCTGAGAACAGCCCGCATGATGTGACCGAGCTGTCGCAGGAACTCCGTCATCTTTGCCTTGAACTCTACTGGCTCAACCAGAACTATGACAATCAGCGTACCACGTGCAAGCTGCTGAGGCGATGTGTCACAGTCCAAACCATCCCACTCGCATTCGGATGAATTGCAGCCCTGATCACAGTAACCATTGGCGTAATGTTCCCTGCAGTATTTCTCATAGAAGGAGTTGCATCGCTTTATCTCTCCCTCGCAATCAAAGCCATCGTATAGGCAGTTTTGGTTGTTGCATTGTGGGTCACAGATGCCATTTTTAAATACTTTCCAGCAGTAGACTCCGCCTTGAAGACCCGTACAGTTCTGCCATGGTTTCATTCCATAGGAGCATTCCTTGTTGTCATAGTTACATGAAAACATGTTACACTCCTCCTGCAAAGGTCAGAAAGTTCAATTTAAGAAAGTGTTACTTGAAAATAATTTTGAGGATATTGTTTATAAAATGGTGAGGTTAAACTGAAAAAGGTAAGCAAACATATTATTTCCAATAGTTTAAAAAATTACCAGATTTTCTGACCAAATTCTAAGTTTTTCTTATAGAAATATGGAACCTCTACATATGATGCTAAATTGTTTTTCTTGTAATCTCTAACTTGATAAAACACCAAAAAACTTTTTTTTTAGTTTACAACAAACATTTGTGTAGTTAAAATATTCAGGAGAAAAGGATGATAAAAATTTAACCCAAGTTATAACGTACATCACACTGTCCATTATTGGCCTTGACAGCACAGTTGTTTTCAACACAGAGCTGTTGTTGATTATCATATTCATTGGGCTGAGTTGTCACGGATATTGGACGCCCAATGCCACCCACAGAATTCTTGTCATACACCTCGCAGTGGACACCTGTGTAGTACCTCGGACACTGGCACTCATAATAACCTGGAAGAAAACAAACAAGTGTAACCAACAAGCCACTGCTTTAGACAGTAAATGAGGAAAGGCTTCATTTGTTCTTATTATTACTTTTCTTACCAAATTTACAAAAACACGAGATATCTTTTATCGACTGTCATGTAAACATATCTCCCCTAATAGAAAAATGAATGTCAAAATCGAAAAGTCAATTTCTGTTAAGTACAGGTTTGTGCATTGTAAACGTACATAGTTACATGCATGCAAGATGAATTTGACCCATACTGTTTAACAGAACCGTAGCACATTGTTGCATTTCATATACAACTCTTTCTGATTTGCAGCATGGTGGACTTCATATGTAATTTCTCAAATAAGATAGGGTATACAACAATGTTTGATACAACAATTACAATAAAACTGTCTGGAATGGGAAACAGCCCTATTAGGGCTCCACTAATAGGTACTGATTCTGTAATACACTGCAGATGAGAAGAACACTCAACCATTGAGCTATATCCTACTTCTGTAAAAGAGACAAAAGACATGACGTACCAATCCTGTCAATACACGTGCCATCGTTTCTGCAGGGTGACGAGGCACACTCCTGTGCATAGTCAGTCTCGCACTTCACGCCAGTGGCACCGGCAGGACAGATGCACTTGAAGCCATTGGGCTGTGGCTGACACGTTCCACCATTTAGACATGGTTCCAGGTCACAGTCAGATGACTTGTATTCACAGTAATCCCCATAGAAGTCCTATGTATACAGAAATAAACATTTAGTAACCATAGTTATTGTTCACAGTTATCCACATAGAAGTCCTGAGAATACAGAAATAAACAGTTAGTAACCATAGTTAGTGTTCACAGTAATCCCCATAGAAGTCCTGCATATACAGAAATAAACATTTAGTAACCATAGTTAGTGTTCACAGTTATCCCCATAAAAGTCCTGTGTATACAGAAATTAACAGTCAGTAACCAAACTTAGTGTTCACAGTTGTCCCCATAGAAGTCCTGATTATAGAGAAATAAAAAGTCAGTAACCATTGTTAATGTTTGACAATTAAATCCATAGACAACCATATGAACATGTGGTTATAACTGCTATATGCAAACTTTTAATCATGATACAAAGCACAGATTTAAATATACTCTTAAAATAAATAACAGAAAACATGGATGTACAACGCTCAATTTGAATACACTAGCAAGCATAGTTTCACACAAAAGCTGCTGTACTAATTTTAGTCACCATAAAAAAAATTCAGTTGTAATCATACTCAACACCATGGCTCTCTATGAAATAAATTATGTTATTAAATAATTATGCTAAGTATATTTACATTTTAATTATTGTGTCATTGTGTTATATGTAAATATATTTTGTTTTTGTTAACTTACCATCTTGCATTTGCAGTGGACTCTGCCGTCAATGTTAGAACATATGCCTTGATTTTTGCACGGTCGATCTTCACATCGAATCTCAATCTCACAGTTATTTCCTGAAAACAGAACAAGTGCGTTCAAATACATCAGATATTTTCAGTCTTATTATAACATTTACAATGTTCAGTCACTGTTATTTGACAAATGTATTAGTATCAAGCATATTAAGGTTTCCAGCTCAAATTATGAATGACAAACAAACACCACCTTAGTCAAGTGGTTCCAATGTTGTACATTTTCAAGATATAATTTTATTTGAAGAAAAAACATTATAAAAGAGTAATTCACTCATCAAAATATGTTAAAAGGAAATTCAGCACAAAGAAATTTATTGTTTTAGAAAATATCCTATATAACAAATTTGAGTTATTAATTCTTTACATTTCAGTGGTAGGTATACCAATGTTGACTAAAGTTTGTAGATTTTAGAACTTACTTATTAAAGTAGACTTTCACCACTAAAAGGATTAACGAGTAAGGGATGTGTTATTTTAACATAAAGCAGATCTGTACTTTGCTCACCTTTCCATCCACGCTTACAGTCACATCGGTAGTCGTTGATGAGCTGCACGCAGTCCTGTGTTCCACGGCTGTTACATGGATTACTGAGACACTCATTGACGTCACCCTCGCACCGCGGTCCCACAAATCCAGGAAGACACAGACATTCATATCTGTATGACAGACCAAACAGAATAAACACCAAATAAACTCACTCTTAAAACTAATATTTAAAAATATATCTACAACCAAGCAAGTATAAGCAACTGTCATTATTGAAATTTTAAAGTGATTGTAAAAATATTTAAGAAAACAGTTCTTTTTCGGTTTCTTTTCTTTTTAAAAATTATAATGGTTAAGTTACTTATTTATACATGTAATATATAAAAATAAGAGAAATGTTTTTAAAGCATTTCCCTCATTATTTAAAATGATAAATATATTTATAAAGTTTGAAATACCTGAAAAAAAACACTTGAATTGAAAATATTACCAATCCCTACTGAGATACAGGTGTGGGGTTTCAATCATTCAGAATTTGTTAAATCCCATTAATCATCCAAGCAAATCATTCAAAATTCAAATATTATGAATTATTATTTTACATGAACAAGTCACATACCCGCCAATCTTGTCACGGCAAGTTCCGCCATTGTGACATGGATTTGCAACACAGTCATTCTCGTTGATCTCACAGAGGAATCCGGCGGTTCCTGGCGGACATGAGCAGTGGTAGGCATCTATCAGGTCATGACAAGTACCTCCGTTCACACACGGCTTGCCCTGACAGTTGTCTATGTTGTATTGACAGTTCAGACCTGAAACATTAAACCTAACATTTAATTCAGAAACATATGAGTAGAAAATGTCTTTAACTAAAAATTTCTTTTCTCTAATATCTGTTTATCTTGAGGTGTAAAGAGCAAATAAAAAATCTGCCCATCTGTTGTTTTGCTTATTAAATATGATTTATAACAATCCCTGGAATGAAAACAGTATTGGTGTTATGATAACCTATCATTATATACAAACAGTATTCTTTACAGATGTCAAACAGTTTCCTTTTATAGATGAAAATTATTTGATTTTGCTAGACAGATATATAATGAACAGTAAAAGAAATGAAAATATTTATTCAGATCCAGTTTGATCAAATTAGACGAAAAAGTCATAAAACTCATGCTGTTGACACTTTACACTTCTCTGCACATACCTCCATTAAGCAAAACAGCCAACGTCAAAATATGGTTAATGTTTATTCCATCAAACATTGCAAATTAAATTTGGGTTTCTTTTGCTGTTCATTATATTGGTTGGGTGCTTGGGGGATGGGGTAATACCATGGTTAAATTATAAATATTTTAAATACATCAGCGTAAAGAGCTGATTTACAATATGTTTAACCCCAAGCTCAATACTGTATATATTTGCATACTAAGAAAAATCACAAAATATTTACCTTGAAATCCTTTTAAACAGGTGCACTGGTATCTACCTACAAGGTTCTCACAGGTAGCACCATTCTCACAGGGTTGGGAAGCACACTCGTCAATGTCCAATTCACAGTAGCTGCCTTCATATCCAACCCGACAGTCGCACATGTGACTGTTCTCAGTGTCGCGACATGTACCGCCATGTTTACACAGTTTAGACCGGGTTGTGCCTGGCAGAAAACAATCAAATATAAATGAAGGTTTTCAATGAGGTTTAGTGAAAAAACATTTTATTACAAAATCCAATTTTAATCAGTATTAAGTCATATTCTCAGGTATTTCATTTATTTGACAAAGAAACTCTCCAATTTTGGTTTAATATTTTCTCAACTCTGTTATTTTATCAAGTAATGTTTTTATAAATTTTTTCAAATGGGGATCTAGATTTTTTAACTAAGATTAAAACTTGAATAAATATTCAAGGACTAAATTTTTCACAAAAAGCTGCACATTTAAAAAACAATTTGTGGTCAAGAGATAGCACATGACTTGCATTTTCAGTGATTTGTTTGTGCACAATTCCAGTAAGAAAACTTATTTGGAATTATCAGACCTGAAGTTCAGTCTTTCTTTCAGTTGTTAGCTAGTCAATGACTGAAATCAGGGATTCATCCTATTGTTCTGTGAGAATTTCTATGGCTTATTTGAAAACGTGCATTATTTTAACTGTGAAGATTTTAGAACTTAAAATAAACTGACCTTTAAGAGCTGCAGCCGCATCACAAGATACCATCTTGACATCACAGAGCATGCCGGTCCAACCGAGAGTGCACGAACACTTGTAGGCATTGGCAACCTGCACACACGCCCCATTGTTCTGACATGGGTTCATGCTGCACCAATCAACAAAGCCCTGAAATATTTAAATTCAACAGATGCTTAGCACAAGGGACCATTAAATTCAATAAAGCTGTGAAATATTTTAATTTAATGACAAATAATTTTAAGGGAACATTAAATTTTATGAAGCTGTGAAATATTTTAATTTAGGAACAGGTTAGTTTAAGAAAACAACATCCAAAAGTCTATGTTGTTTATATTAGTGCTGGGGTGGGGGTTGTTAAACAAACATTAATTCAAATGATTCAAATTAAAAATTTAATTGTAGTGAAGTTAGGACTAAACTATTGTAAACTAAAGATGCCAGCAACATTAATAACTCATCAATATGTTTGCTGGAAATGGTGATTAACAAAATGTTATAATGTTTAAAATTGTTGACAATTTTTTATAGGAGATGGTGGATGGGATAGGTACTTTACTTTATTTAAAAAAAAAAATTAATAAAATTTGCTGCCTGTCAAATGTCATACTGTTCAATAAAGATGGATCAAATGCCACTGTAAACATTGCAACTGTTATTTACATACATTCTGAATAATGAGAACTCAAAAGCAATATGTTGATGTTAGGTGTTGAAATAATGAAAACTTACTATTTGGAATAGACTGACTGTATGCTTACCTCACATCGTGGTCCAGTCGAACCGTACGGGCAGATGCAGTGGAAGTCACCCTCGTTGTTAACACAAGTAGCACCAGTCATACATGGGTTCGAGTCACAGGGGTTGATGTGCCACTGGCAGTTAGAACCAGTGTATCCCGGGGCACACAGACAGTTGTAATGGTTAATGTCATCCACACAGGTCCCACCATAAAGACAAGAACTGCCAATAAAAAAACGTATTTGTTACACATAACAAAATAGCGACTTCAAATTTAAACATGTAATATATCAATAATCTATTTGTAACATTAAAAACAGTTTCTAAGTATATGGAAAAGGTATAGTTTGGTTGTTTATTGATCCTAGCACAAGATGAGATACTAGTTATCTCCCTTCAATAAAAGGGCAACGTCAACACATCATATGATCTTACAGCTGGGAAGAGAAGAGGAGAAATAAAATGAGCAAGGTTAACATGTTTGATGTAATTGTGTGTGTGTGTTTAACAACCCTGTTGTAATGTGCTTTTATTAAAATATGCAGTTCATTGCATAATTTCATAATGAGTATTATTTAAATCCCATTTATCTCACAATCAAAACTACTGCTATTTACCATGCTGTGAGTACAAGATGTGTCAGACACTCATCCTGATGCTTTCAGTACCACAGCTAGCTACCAAATGGAACAGTTCCAAACATCAACTCTTTAACAGCTAATATATTTTAGATGTCATGAAATCATATTTCAGGCTATTTGATCTTTAAATGTTTTACCTGGAACTCCAGAGAAAGTTACTATAGATATGGATGGGGCACTATTTTTTGCCTTTTCACTCCCTCAAGAAAAAAAAGAGTAACAACCCTGGATTTTGGCCATGTATTTGTAACAAATAAAAAAAAAATAGTTTTACAATCCAGGTATGGTTTCTTACCTAGATGTGCAGTCATTGTCGTTAGTCTGACAGTGCACCCCACTGAAGCCAGGCTGGCATGTACAGGTGTATGAATTGACGTAGTCAGTACAGTACCCGTTGTTCTGACATGGATACGATGCACACTCATCTATGTCATTCTTACAGCGGTCACCACCAAACCCACTCACACACTGACATGTGTAGTTGTTGAGGCCATCCACACATGTACCACCATTGTAGCATGGATCTGCACAAACAAGACAGAATGTAAACATTTTATTTTTTAACAATATATAATTAATTCTAAAAAGCCACCAATGGGAGTAACCAAAGGAGGCATGTTAAGATAGGTAGCTGTTTAATACAGTTAATAGTGGACTAAAGATGATTTGGGAGACAGTAATGATGACTCTTTAACGTAAGATAGGTAGCTGTTTAATACAGTTAATAGTGGACTAAAGATGATTTGGGAGACAGTAATGACGACTCTTTAACGTAAGGCAGGTGTCCTCATGAGCAATTTTATTTTGACATTTTATGTTATTAAAGATTACCATATTAGCAATTATTCTACAGAATTAACAATAAAAGGTCTTAGCATTCTTACAACCTATCTTGTTTATTATAATCTCATGTAAGTTCAATGCTTTACAGAGCTAAAGTTAACTTCTCATTCAGATATGTTTACAAAGGTGACGTGATGGTCCATAATGTCAAATATAACATCTTCCTTCAATATAAATATATTTTAAAAAAAAACTTTATGAGCCAGGGCAGTTTCAACTCCTAAAATCCCACCTCTGCACATGCACCTGCCATCAGCTAAGGTCAGAAGGTGCCCTACTACATAAATTAAAGTTACATACCATTTTGTGGTATTTCAGTGCTAAAATAACTTACTAGGATCACAGTCATCTGGATTTGATTCACACTGTTTGCCTTCATATCCCTTGACACAGCGACAAATGTAGCTTCCGTCCGTATTCTGACAGGTTCCGCCATTACGACATGGAGACATCAAGGCACATTCATCAATGTCATGATTGCATAAACGTCCTGCAATAAAATATATATATATATTTATTAAAACAGAAAACTGTATTTTAGTTTCAAAAGTTCATTAGTAAAATGGACAAAACAAATCAACCAATATGTAACTGAAGTACGAAATTCAAAATACTCCAATAAAATATCTGTTGGCTCTGTGCTTATAAAACAAGATCTGAATTTTATACATGAACTTTTAAGTCTGAATACATGAACAACAAACAATTTATATGGTA
>JAULBS010141417.1:0-12696 GCA_032355785.1 Symmetromphalus regularis | reverse complement strand
GTGTGTGTGTGTGTGTGTGTGTGTGTGTGTGTGTGTGTGTGTGTGTGTGTGTGTGTGTGTGTGTGTGTGTGAATATAACAAGTTGCGCAAGTGTTTGCTGCCAGTGGACCATTACTGTGACCACCATGCAAACTTTCTTTTTTGGGTTGAGTATAAAACGCCTGATATTAAATTCCGTCAATCACAAAGCACTACTATATTGGAAACCACCTATCCCGTGTTACATGTCATACTGATATTTTCGGTCATAGTAATGTTAAAACATTAATATTAGATTTTGTTATGGGTGTTACATTATCATGACAAGGTCTATAAAACACAAATATTACTTCAAATGTAACCTTTAGTGCCTTAAACCTTCAACTGTATGGGCATATGTCCTCTATAGACAAGTAACAGTTATACACAGGTTTCATTATTATGGCGATGTGTCTTGCCAAAGTCTATATAATCAAACTTGTTTTCAACGTTTGTGTTGCATATTCTTTAAGGCACACTGCATTTCAAACGACAAAATCAATTTAGTATTTTTGAATTTGAACTGAAATTGTTATAGCAACCACTCTAAAAATAAGAACCACGTGTCAAAATCTATTACTTGACACTATAAATGTATGTATTTATATCTGTTAAATCGTACATAGCCACTTGATCGTAACGGTCATATTGTGGAAGTCGTTTTAGTGCCTTTTTATTATACAGCTGGCGGTGAATGCACTTTACAGTAAATAAAAATAACTGTGCTTAAAACATATTATAAAAGAAGAATAACGTCTATTTTTCTTCCAGGTGTTTCTCTCACGGTATAAGCAGAATAATCGTGTGTAATCAATTAAGACGTTGTTGTTGGAGTGGATAGAGATCACGAGAGAGAAGTTTGTAACTCACGTAAGTCCTTCTTGGACTGTTCAGACTAGGAAGACGGCGAGGTGTTCTTGAAAAAGACCGTGCTGTCGAGTTTCTCGTGAAATCTGTAATAAAAAAAACACACACGCGTAAAACCAATCGTACTAATAGCAATAATTATTTTAAGCAAAAAGATAGCAGATATTTGTATTAATGTCTCACTTTGTGTACAATAAACATACATGTACATATCATATATAACACTAATATATGTAATAAATATGTATTGTATATAAAATATATTTATGACTCATTATCGTCAACATTTTAATACCAACCAATCATTTTCAAACACTGCAAAACTTATCTCTCTTTAAGCCTATCTTTCGTTTTGTGGACAGATAATTTAGGCGCGGTCAGAAAATAGTTGGTTTTGGCCCACTCTCCCACCTATAATTTTAATAAAAGGTCAATTGTTGAGCTATATTTCTTAGTATATTTATATATTTCTAAGTATTCAGTTTGAAGCTCTATAATTATCAGTTAAATGTATTATGATGGATATTTGAACATTGGTTAGTGAGAATTATCATTTTAATTAAAAGAACAAAATAGGTCTTATAAAATTTTACTGTCTTTTACCATTATTTAATGTTCTATTTATTCAGGTGGCTGTGTTTTGTTTCTTTCGTTTAAAAAAAGATGCACAAGTATTTATTTATTTGTTATTATTTTTGTAGATATTCTATTAATGTGGATATTCTTTAACCTATGTCCATTGTCAGTGGCAAATAACACTAAATTACATATCTATAATTAAAGTTTCTGTGTTTACCGTTTCCATACCTACATAACAAACCTACAAATAAAACATCTTTATTGACCACTAAAGAATGTTGTCTGTAACGCAGTACAAATTAAACATGTTCTAGGTTTATATACCTGGGTGTTAAGCTTTAAAGTCTCTGTTTACACAAGTCTGTCAAAGCCAATAACTACAACAACTTCACGACGAAGCAATGTTGGCAACAGTCGTATAATCTATATAGATACAGCGAAACTCTCGGATTAACAGTTTGAATCTTGTCACCAGCTGAGATACACTGCTTCTAGAGGCACTTGCCGCACTTAGCGGGGATTCTAGAGCCTCATGCCGCTCTTAGTCTTAGCGGGGATTAGCACATCTGCTGGTGTTTAGTAACAAGCAAATTAACTGCTATTTTATCTCAGGATAAACAATAAGACTCGACATTTATGATAAAATCGTTTCATCACGATTAATTAATAGCGTATAAAAAATTATATTGTATGATAAAGGAACACTATCTAATCAGCCATTGTGGATATTCCTATTGGTAAAGGGAAGCGTGGCTGAAATATGATAGATCATAGGTTCGATCCTTATTAGTCCTGATATAGTTTTTCTGTCCTTCCTTTGCATTAAATTTATTATTATTAATTATTATGATTTATTTATTTATTTTCGTCTGTGCTAAAAGCGTTATAATTTAAAACTGATTTTCTTTGGTTAGAGGCTCACTCTGTGGTACAGTGGTAGAACATCAGACTTTCAAGATGAAGACGGTGTTCAAAACCAGTTGGAGGCTGGCTCACACCTGACTACATGTCACAATTGCCAATGTTTGACATCCAATAACCGATGATTAATAAATCAATGTGCTCTAATTAAAACTAAATAAATTAACCAAACACACCAAATTCTTTGATTAGTTATCTTCTTTGTACAATTGTACATTGTGATGCTCTACTTAGTTACTGAAGACCATTATTTGTTTATTAAACTAGATACAAATATGCAACCATGTTAATATTGTGCGCTACATGCCTTTTATTCCTTCAATGCCATTTAAATTAATTTGTGTACTCTTTACGTTTATTCCATAAATAAGTGTTTATCCGAATCAAAACACAACATGTGGTATAATGTCATACGGTGTGGGTGCCAATAATATAACGATAACACTAATTACACTACTGAATCTAAAGCTGATTGTAAACTTGTTAATCACGGTAAGACGACAGAATACATTTCACAGTACATGTCCTGCAACATGGCACTGAGCCCATTGCTCTGTCGGACAGGTAAGTTTCAAAATGATCACATTTCATGGTCGATATATCGTGGACCGCACAACAAAGTTCAGACAAAGATCGCTTCATGTAGGTATGAGTCGACACACGGGTACAGATCACTATTGGAACTCTTGTGAATAAAGCTCATTGTCATAGTTAATGGTGTATGTTGTGTTCTAAATACCCCTTATTTACCAAGTCTTCATGAGAATATTGACTATATTATTAGTCCTCACTAGTTTACTGGGTTAAGACTAACCGTTAAGATAACCCATGTTCACTTTTATATGTGTATGTATGTAATATATTAAATATCACATCTCCATTGATCTTTCAAAATTTACAAACAAACTTAGGATATTTACCTACTTTAATTTAGACGGTGCTGGTTAGTTGCATGAACGTTTATGTCCTTTATGTTTGATATGGTTTATCAGTTTACTGTTTGGCATTAATTTTAGTGTTTCATTTTTCTAAATCAACATCTCTTATATTACCTCATTTTCTACGACTTTCCTGTCTTCACTAAACCTTTGGTTTGCCCAAGACACGTGTGTCTGAACCAAGATGACTATAAGCACGCCAAAGTTTAATCCTGATTAATATTACAATATTATCCATAATATACATCATTACACTATTTGTGTTTTTGTATGTAATTAATTATTTAAATATCTGCATTAATAACATGTTAACATCATATACAACATGTCACATGAATTCTGAATTCGTCATTAATGGTTTCTATGGCAACTCACTGTGTAGACTATTATTGGTCAGAATGTCATCATGTGACGTTATGTTTAATTATTTGTTTTACAAATACTGTTACCCACACACAAAACTGCACACATCCTATCAATTGAATACTAGTTGTGTACAATTACTCAATATTTAATAACAGTGGTTGAATGTAAACTGTATTTGCTATATCATTATCATAAGCTAGTCAAAATGTTCGAATAATCTAGAATCATTTTTATGGAACACATTCATAACATATTATAACATGCAATTTCATGTAATATTAAAAGTGTTTTATTTTTAGACCACAACAAAGAGTGCATTATTTAGATGTTTGCTTTAACCTAAATGAAAATATAAATGAAAAAATAATTATATGCATTATTAAAGTAATGCAAAATTATATGGCTTTGTCCCATTTTTATACGATCTTTAATTCAAAGTGGGTATATACAATGTATATAATTTCATGTTATATAAAGAAAACCGTTTATACTCTGATTTAGGTGTTTGTATACAGAATCATTTAATACGTATATGCTTTAACCTAGAAAATGGAATGTACAAAAAAACTACCCCAAACAAATAAAAAAAAACCAGATGCTTAATACATTTGGTGTTTGTGAACCGTGACTGAAAGCTTTTAATATGAGTATATCCAGAAATTAGTCCCATTGAAACAAACTTATTATCAACAGTTGTGAGTTGAACATACTATGAATTACCCAACACTACCATATATATTCCCCTCAAACCCTGCATAGATTTGTTAGGTCCCGTTTCAAAGAGATTAAGCACATTATGCAACCATGAACAATACATTGTCGTTATGCTTTGTGTTTAGACACTTATTGTATGCAAGGGTTTTATTTCAATGGAGAAGGGATTATGGAATACAAAAGAAACTGTAATGCACCCGTTGTCTGAACAATCCCGCTATATATTGCACATATTGATACTCTCTGTATATGACCACGAGACACGTTAACCCGTTGCAGATAACATTAACGCTAATATTTTGTATTGGTTTTGTTCAACACTGATTTAAAAATTATCCTGAATAAAAGTAGTATGAAATCATATATTTTGTTGTGTGAAATAAAGGCAATATGAGATGGAGACAGACAGATAGTGAGGGAGGGATGAGGGAGGGAGGGAGAGTTTGTAAATGCATATAAATTATTAGTATTCTATAAATCTATAAAATGTCGTGATTCCCACTGTAAACAGGATTTTGTAAGGTAATATTTTGTGAACGCCTATTCCATACATTACCCACTGTACTCACTGAGTACAACCAACATGGGTTATTACACATACATAACTCAAACATACTTTGATACATCGACAACCACAGACATGCCCAACGCCCCAAAGACCAGCCAACGCCTGTCGCCGCTTACAATAATATCAGGATTGCTGATAATTTAAGCCTTTTTCACCATTTACATTAGCAGACCCGTAGAAGCCGGGGTGGGGGCTAAGGAGGGGGGCAGACTCCTTTTTTCGTCAGTTTTAATTTTCCGCATAGATTTGCGGTTTCGAACAACACATTTTATACAGACATAAAAGTTAGCTCCCAACCACTTTGTTAAATCAGCCCACCCCCTTACCTCCCTCCCCCCTCCCCACACACTGAAAATTCGTCCTACGGGCCTGGTTAGATATACAGTGATACAGCAAAGCAATTAAAGAACATCTATATTTAAATCTTATTTAGTACACTATTTAGTACAAACCTGAAATACTAAAAATAATAAATGTATAAAGTAAATAAATAAATAAATAAAGCTAATGTAATGCACGCGACAAGCAGAGTTACATCCCCTTGTACTATTGACGTCATAAGATATGGTTTTACAGTAGGTTATTATTATTATTATTTTAAATTATTATTTTAAATTATTATTTTAAATTATTATTTTAAATACAGTAATTATGCGAGGTTTATCTACACTGTAGACTACCATGGTTGAAAGTTGAGATCAGCACTCAGAATTACAACAATATGACAGAGTGAAGACGATTGTGGCTACTAAAAAGGAATGGAACTCTGAGCAGCAACTCTCAGTTACAACAATATGACAGAGTGAAGACGATTGTGGCTACTAAAAAGGAATGGAACTCTTACAGGAGCAGCAACTCTCAGAGTTACAACAATATGACAGAGTGAAGACGATTGTGGCTACTAAAAAGGAATGGAACTCTTACAGGAGCAGCAACTCAACTACAGGGCTACCAGTTATTTATTGAATTTAATTGATTTTATTTTATTTAAATTTTATTTGATTTAATACCCAAAATAAATGATACACACATTACTATGACATACATAAATCACTTAGTTTTTCAGCAAAAATGTAAAAATGTCACAAATATGTAAACTGACATGTAATATAATTTTATACCTACACGTACATAATTATTTCAAACCCTGTTTTATTAGAAATGCCAATCTAAAATACTTGCTCACAGTATTGTATTATCATGTTTTTATCATTCACCGTGTACATTTGTCTCACAAAATATAAAACTGAATTTGAACCGGAAAATACGCAGGCCATTTATTGTTGTGTAATCTGGCTGTTGGATTACGACTGCATGTTAAATGAGCTAGGCATGCATGAGGTAAACAAACACTTTATATCTGTTAGTGTCTAAGCAATGTTGTTAACCTGCATTTAAAGCTTGCCACTTTACACACTTATCACTGACACTTTACATATATTAATCATGTGCTGTCTTAAAGCATTTCGCTTAGTCCACAACGATCATGCCACGTAATCTTGAAACATTAAGTCTCTAGTATATGCTGCACCAGCGAAGCCATTTAAATATTGGTGGGAGGGGGGGGGGGGGAGACTGAGTAGGGGCGCCATCAGTCATTTGAAGGGAGTCTACAACGTACTCAATAAATGCATAATTTATTATTTTAGGGCGCCTATTGTCGCAAATAAAGGGCACCACAGATTGGGGGGAGGAGGGCCAAATTCTCTTTACCTCCCCCGGTTGCGCAAGCCCTATATGCTGTTGTCCATAATTTAGGTTTCGAGAAAATCTTATATATATTTGTGGAAATTGTTGTTTTTGGTGGGTTTTTCTTTAGTATAATAAAGACAAAAATCGACGTTTCCATTTCTACCAGAATGAATATTAGTATTTGACAACTATTTTTAAAAATGTGTTAGGATAGAAAGCATCAACGATTACATGTTTTATGGGATTTCGTGATCAAGGAATTGAACTTCTTATTTATAGTTGAATAGTAATACTAATATTTGGCACTAATTTTGCACAAATTATTAAATTTCAAAAAATCTATATATCTACGAAATTATACAAAAGTATACTGGGCTTGAGGTATAAACTTTAAATTAAAACTTTAAAGATACTGTCTCTGTTGTTTCGTGTAAAATGTTAGGTTTTAAAAAAGTATCAGACCTATATGTGCCAAAATAGATGTAATAAAAGCCAGAGATTATAAGTGATAAACATAATGATCATAAAGTCTCTAATAGTGGGGTGTACTTTATGTTGAGACAGTGCCTTTAAGTTTCAGGTGATATAAACTGTGTATAGTCCAAGCTGTTGTTAAGTACGCCTGTCGTAGACAAGTTTTTAACTAAGCCAGCGCATTAATCCAAGTGATTAAATCCGGACTCTAAACTTTTTGATAATCATGGTCCCCGATTTGTAACGAAAATTCCAAAGGCGTATAAATATTGTGGTTTGCAATCTAGCAGGTAATATATATGCATAACTGATATTCGTTGGTAGATTCGGTGTATTTAGAGGGAGTCTATCCAATTCTGAAGAAGAAAAGAAAGTGGTATTTAACTTAGTAGTTCTGTAACCTTTCACTGTAAACATAATTTAAAAGTAGAGTTACCTGTATAATGAAAAATACTACTGAAGACATATTTTAAAGTGGAACCCTCGTCTCTGTCTAATACAGGCCAACACGTAGCATTTACAGTACAATTATCACAGCTAAACAGCTTGTTTGGATAAACGTCCATTACATTTACTTAACTAAATACATGTACATTAATACATTTGTATATTGATATACATTCTTTCAACATATTTCTTAAATACGTGTATTTTGTTATATGTAGTGTTTGAGAATAATTCAATTTTAATACTTAAGTAAATACATGTACATTAATATATAGATATACATTCTTTCAACATATTTTTTAAATACGTGTATTTTGTTATATGCAGTGTTTGAGCTTATTTCAATTTTAATACTTTAGTAAATACATGTACATTAATATATTGATATACATTCTTTCAACATATTTCTTAAATACGTGTATTTTGTTATATGCAGTGTTTGAGCATGTTTCAATTTTAATACTTAAGTAAATACATGTACATTAATATATAGATATACATTCTTTCAACATATTTCTTAAATACATGTATTTTGTTATATGCAGTGTTTGAGAATAATTCAGTTACAGTACTTAAATAAATACATGTATATTAATATATATTTTTTTATAATTGCCATATTAAACTCTTACAAATGATTGTTATTGGAATATAGCCTAATTCATTTATTGATTGTTTTTAAATTCAACTAATCTATTAAAGAGAATCAAATGCATTGACTAATATTTGAATGATATCAATGAGGAAAGAAAGCACGTTTTTCTTTGTATTATTTATATATATGATGAAACTAGTATAACTGAAAAAAATAATAATAAAGAAAATAGCTACAAATATCATTTATTTTATAAAATAACGTTTCAGTTTCATGAGATATGATATGATATAATATAATTTATAATATAATATATGATATATGATATGATATGATATAATATTAATATTAATATAATATATGATATGATATAATATTAATATAATATAATATAATATAATAATACAATACAATACAATATAATTAATATAATATAATATAATATAATATAATATAGTGATAATTAAACAACTAATGCCTATATTAATGTTATGAAATATGCGTGTGATCATACTTACTGTTGAAGTACACGTGAGGTACATTAGTGTACGTCGTACTGTGGGTGCTGCTTGCACTCGAGGGTCGGGAGCTGCAGTCGGGGGTGCCGGCTCTCGATGACCCCCTGACGGCCCCTGGTATTGCTGGAAGAGTTAGGCCACTCATTCTGAGTCATACTACTCGCTAACTCCGCCACATGCAATCCATGTATCTTTAAACTCCTGTAATGATCTGCTTCAAATCCTAAACACGTGTATGCATAAAATCACCCTTGAATACACAAAATCACAGTCTGTAATGGTTTGCAAAAGATCAACCGCTTGTAAAATTTTGTTTTAAAATAAAAAATGATCATAGAAGATGATTGGATTTGCACTTTTTAAAAATATACTTTTTTCAAATAGTAAACCATTCTATGTATGTATTTTTAATAAAGTTCCTCTTCGTTTTAAGTCTCATAAAAGTAATCTTGTTCCAAATTATGTAGTTCCTTTTTCTTTCTGCAGGCAACAAACAGTATATTATTTTTCCAAACAGTTAGTTTGTAATACATCCAAGATAAAATATGTTAAGAGAAATTTTTTAATCGTTTTTGCTTAAACCAAACAGCAAAAAGACATCTTGTTTCAGACACATTACATCCAACAATATTATATGTTATGAAACACAACTGTCTGATCAAAGCGTATGATCAACCGGC
This sequence comes from Symmetromphalus regularis, assembly GCA_032355785.1. NCBI lineage: Eukaryota > Metazoa > Mollusca > Gastropoda > Neomphalida > Neomphalidae > Symmetromphalus > Symmetromphalus regularis. Next base: position 3,319 of record JAULBS010141417.1, on the reverse strand, counting down.
GTAAAAGCAAACAAAAATCCAGTCGGTATGAGCTGGCTTAATTTAAATGGATGTTTCTTTAAAGATACAATCTGTGAAACACAATCTTGTTCGGACCGGAGCTAACAAACACTAGCGGGTGTATTATTTCCGACTGGAACTTGTAAAGTTTTACAGCTAACAATCAACTCGCTATATCTGCTTCTTCTACGTTTTACAGGCTGTCTCACCTACAATTGATTCCCTTTTTTCACAAATCATATTGATAGCTTTAGTACTGTATGGATTTTGCCGCATTCAGACGGAACGAATGCTAGAACCAAGAGGCGTCGTTACCACGCTGTTTAGTTCGTAACTGGCCTTCAATAATAAAAAAGCATTATCGAACTCTACCCGGCTAATCGGCAATGTGTCTGACATAACGTAAGGCACAATTGCGATCTAAGATAAATCCGTATTAAATGGCTAAACACGTTGATAGGTAGAGCTGCGGTCTCATACGGGTAACGTTCGCTTGGAAGGTTGATCCATAGCCAGGCCCGTGGGTAATTTAATATACGTTATTTCTCATTGTGTGCGGGACAATGGGATTATATCGCTTGTAAATCTCTTTAAAAAATCTATCTCCAAATGTACGTTTTCTTTTGATGTATGTGGACAGGGAAATGACATACTGGTATTTTAAAGCCGTTTTGTTGAATTTCTTTTTAACAATATACAAATTTAAAGGCGCCTATGCGGCTGGTTTGCTGTTGTAAATATTTGTCCACTAATAAAGCAGGTTTTTTTTATTGTTTAAATTGCACGTTGCTCACAATTTTTTGCTTAGGATATCTATTTTCATCAAATCCATGCTGAGAGAATCATTTGTTCGTGAATAATACCTCTATGTTAATGAAAGCTCAATGGAAGCGTAATTAATGGTATAGCGTTTGACGTATGTGTGAAATGAAGAATGGTTTAAATACGGTCCTTACATGGTTGCAACCCCTTCTTTCACTATAAGTTTATTTCCACATTATAAACATAGATCTGTTTACCTTTGACCTGCCTCTTAACTTTTAAATTCTTGAATGCCCCATAATCGTCCTGCTTTGCTTATAAGCATATATTTGTGGACTCTCTCTTTTGCAAAAGTACGCTTTTAACACGATAAAGTTTTGTTGTTCTGATTTAGAAACTACTGGCAGTAGATTCTATTTTTAAGACCAGCTTAAAACAGTCTGCACGAATAAATAAATAAAAAATAACGACACTGACATTTGTATGCAACATGACCGATCTATTTCTTGTTTACCAGATCAGGAACTGAGTGACTTTTCAAAGCACGAGTCAAATGAACGAGAGTTTTATGATCAACTCATTGACTTTACTGTTACGTAAATGAGACATTGAACTACGCACGTTTGAAGTGTTACTGATATAGACGATATTTGTACTAAGAAAACTTCCTTTTACCTTTAAGTAGTGTGAATGGAGAAAATTAGCTACGCGCGTGCTATTCAGCCAGGCCAATAAAGTATAGCGCCGTCACAGAAAAATGCAATTTGGACACATTACATACAACAAATGTTCACTTTATATTTAGAGCTTATTTTAACGGATATTCGCTAAAATGTGGTAATGAGCTATTTTAAGAAATTAAATTGCCAAAAGGTGATCATCCTGACATCCTGAAAATAAGTAATGAGGGGCGGGGAAAGGGTGATGGGATAAGCAATGGGTAGATATAACAGATATAAAGTATTTGTTTACCGCGTGCATACCTAGCTCATTTAACATGTATTCGTTATCAAACAGCCAGATTACACAACAATAAATGTCACATTTATTATTTTGTGAAACAAATGTACATTGTAAATTATATACACGTATATAAAAGAACTATAATACAATACTGGAGCAAGTGTGTTGGATTGACATTTCCAATAATTTTGGTTTACCAGTATATTTAAAATTATTCCATATGGGTACGTGTGACTCTTTATACACCACAACCTATACCACTGTCTTTGGCATGCCAGTTCTGGACCACTAGATCAAACATGAAATACCCCAATCATTTCACTTAAGACGAACCACGGGTATCTCATGAAGACACAGTGCCGTTCTAAGTAGAGACACCGAGCATCACCACTGGAGCTCTATACCACTGTCATAGTCTTTGGTAGATAAGTTTTTGACCATGGGTGAAAATGGTACCACTGAGCTGGATCGATCCTATGCCTTGTCACACTTCGACCAGGCGGTCTGGCACTGGTATAGAATCAATGACCCGAGTGGTATTCAGGTTCTATGATAATCTTTAACACAATCGACCAGGCAGGGGTAATTATTGCTTCATTAAGTTTGCATGACAAGTCGTATTGATGTCTAACAGCTACTGGAGTGTCGTTTGTCAAGACGCCAAGCAGCAGGCTCACTCGCTCACACACCAACTCCACAATGGTGAAGGACAGCGCCCCGATGTCAAGGTCATAGCTAATATGAGAAGCCACACGCCCTAAAACGCTACCAACTAGCTAGAATCTTATCAAATCAGATCCACGCTTTATGACACATGTATAAACAAGCATAATGCTTTTTCAATGTGCTATTGCTGCTGGCTATGTTTTTTTGTATGTCGTAAAGCGATTTAGTTTGGTAAATAGTATACCTTTACAGTCAGATGTTAAACGTGTGTTGGTTTTGTATTTAACTGCCGTTCTGTCTTCCTAACAGTGCTATAGCTTATAACAAATGGGTGGTGGGTTGAATCAGAGTTTTGATAATGTTATGTATGTATGTAATATAAAAGAAGCCGTCAAGCGATATACGTCCTAACAATTAAATAATGTGTGTTCTGTCACCGCACTGATCCCTGACTGTGATCTGTATAATGTGATTGGTACGGAAATTACCGAAAGTTACCGAATAGTGCAACATTATATTGGTTTATGAAATATTTTATAATAGTAATCTTGATACAATAGAAATTATTAGATATGTTTCCATTAAAAACCTTTTCAAATGTCTTGGGAGTTGAGTTAAGCTTGCGGTTGAGGCGTTGGTGGGTTGATGGTTGTAGTGGTGTTGGTGATGGTGATGGTTGTACCAGTGGTCGTCTTGCAGTGCTGGTACATGTGATGGTGATGGTTGTACCAGTGGTCGTCTTGCAGTTCTGGTACATGTGATGGTGATGGTTGTACCAGTGGTCGTCTTGCAGTGCTGGTACATGTGATGGTGATGGTTGTACCAGTGGTCGTCTTGCAGTTCTGGTACATGTGATGGTGATGGTTGTACCAGTGGTCGTCTTGCAGTGCTGGTACATGTGATGGTGATGGTTGTACCAGTGGTCGTC
>JAULBS010141406.1:0-12696 GCA_032355785.1 Symmetromphalus regularis | reverse complement strand
AAATGGCGGCCATTTTTAAAGATGGCCGCCGAACGACAGATGTAAAAAAAAAGACTCCCAGGCTAATTTTCATCACAGGGATGTCAGTAATGAATTTCAATCATAAAAAAAGGTCCCCTCTAAAAAACGTATTATGACTGGACTATTATCATGTATGAATGCTGAAACAAGAACAAAACAAAACAACCTCAAAAACTAAGATTGCATTAATTCTTCATAACCTACCAGTAGCATGTTTTATTGTTACCTTTACTTAACAGAAATTTAATATTTATATTGTAGAGGAAAGACTTCACTGTTGTTTCAAAGTGCTGTGACATATGCTTCAGAGGGTGCAACAGTTGTATTTATTTGTGACCGGCCACTGTCACAGATACCTCTAACAGTTCATGGAATGCCAAATCCTGATCCGTCAGTACTACAGTCAGTCAAATTTCTGTGAGTTATAATTTTAATTTTAGATAAATAACTGAAAAACTGCAAAAAAGGTTTAGATGCATGTTGTCAGATTAATTCTCATTTATTTAAAAAAAAGACAAATCATTGTATTTCTCTCTTTCAAAGAAGATCTGCAACAACCACATATGCTACTCTTTCTGATTAGCAACAAGAGATCTTTTATAAGCGCTTTCCTTCAGACATACAGCACATATAACAGCCTTTAATACACTAGTTGTGGACTATTGAATGGAATGAGGACTAATACATTTATATCCTTTTATAACACAGTGGTCTGATTTATACTAGAACTCAGTCTTCAAAATTTGTAGTGGCAATTGGCAATGTTGTCTTAAGAGCAATGGTAAAATGTTATCATTGTACAGCCATCTCAGTAATATAAATATATTATTGAATAAACTAATTATCTTCAAATAAGAATATGCATGTAATCAAATTGAATAATCTGAACAAAAGAAGATCAGTTAATAAATTACTATGCCAGTAGTTTTAATAAATGTTTAATTAATAGTGTGCATAAATATAAACAAATAGTTATCATTCTTATGCATTTTAAAATATTTGAACCGGTAGTTTGCAGCAATGTTTGGCTTATGGTGCCAAAATCCATACATGGATATGGAGGTGTGCACCCCTCTTGAGAATATTAGTTATCCTAAATTGAATAGCCACAACATTTTATAATCCTTTAACGTCAGTATAAACTGCACATTGGTGCCCTTTTTAAGTTGACCCACCCCATCATCACCACCACACATTGTTTTTATTTATTAATGTTTGTACAGTATGATTATTAATTTTTGTCAGTAAATATTGACAATGTTGTAGATATGAGTCAGCACTGATCTGAATAGTGCTTTATGAAAAGGCAATTAAGAAAGACTGCAAGTGAGAAATCCGTCCCACTCTTCTGTTTCATGTTGTGTTTATACTTCCTGTTAATTACAGTGTGGTTAGTGCAGTAATCTCCCAGCGCAGTTCAAATCTTTCCCTGTGCTAATCTCCTTTTACACTAGCAGACGTACAAACACTGGTGAGTCACCACCTCACTGATTCTGTCACAGTCATAACAACATATCTCTCACTACTCTTGATTAATTGTGTGATTTTTCTCATTCTTCTGCCTTAAGTCTTGCATTACAGTGATTTTTTTTTATCAGAATTGACATCTGTTACTACCAAAATCTGTCAAAAACAGATAGAGTTTTATTGTTCTAAATGGATTTTAAATTTCTAAACTGTTTTATGACCAAAACAAACCCTGTCTAATCCAGTATTCTGTCTTAAACTGGTTGTAGCAAAAATAGAACCGATTTGGCCAAAACAAAACATAGCATTGGCTAAAACAAACACCAAAATTTATAATTAAAACAGTACCTATAAGGTTATGTTCTACAATAAGACCAAAATTAATAAAAGTCATCTGCATTATTTGTTGATGTCTGGTTTTAAGAGAGTGAAATCACACCAAGTGATTGAAGTACATATAGACATATACAAATAAATAATGACTTTGAGAAATATCAACAACAAATGAAAGTTCTATCAATAATAGATGCTTTTGATTGAAAAATTTAGAAAAATGGGACTGACAGACATATGTTTTTCAATAATACTTTTGGTCACAAAATTGATAATCAATCCCAGACTGGAAGAAAAGGGCATTTTCCCACCTCTGATCCACTGAACTGTGTTTAAACTGGATTTAAATGGTAAAGATAAAACACTCTGGTTGAGACCAAACCAGATTATTTTAAGCCAATTAAGGCAGTTTGGATCAAAAAATCAATTTGATTTAGTCTGAAAGGCAAATTACACAAATGACAGTTTAGAAGAGGAGAAAAAATATTTTAACTTTCTGAATTGATATATACAGAGTCTAGATGTACAAACATGTCTTTATGGCACAGTCACTTCATTTTTTTTTTTATCACAAAATTGTTCAATGAACCACGGTTTGTTGTAATACTTTGTTAAGAAAATGGACAAGTTTGAATTAGCTGAATGTTTTGAGTAGTGTGTGTTAGGAAAGTACTAACATGTTGATGATTACTGAATTGGCAGTGAATGACAAAATGGTTATTTGTGAGTTCATTGGCTCTTGTCTATTTTGATTAGGGTCTTTGAAGAAAAGCCAATTGTAAATAAGTGAACATAACAGTATTGACTTACGAATGCTCATCACTAATTACTAGCACTTGTACTCCACTGCACATCTCATGACAACAGTTACACCATATACTAAAACAACACACATCACTCTGACCACACCATATATTTTAAGTACATGACCAAATGTTTCTTAAACTGTCAAAGAACATCAAATTTTTTCCCATTCATTCCCAATCACTCCTTGCCCCAAATGAATAAGAAAGAAAAGAGATAAAATTGGTTTTAGATTGACTGTGAAACTGTAGTGGAAGATAATCAGAAAAATATAGAAATCAGAAAATCTTTGATGGGAAAGATATATCTATATAAATAACCTGCATTATTTTGGATGATGCATTTTAATACATTTATTCTGTTGGTATAATCCTTGATGATCAACTTATGTTGTAAGCACAATATATAATTATACATAATTCTGTTTATTATGCAAACATATGAAAGTGTGTGGTTTTATTTGTGTTTTATTTGAATAAAAGATGTTAAATTAAATTGATCATATTATTATTACTTTAATGGTATGTTGTAGACAAGATGGAAAGAAATGTGCTTAAGTTAGTTCAATGATAATTCTCTTTTTGAAACATGTAATCAATTTTGAAATGTTATATATACTATAATTTTGTTTTTTATATATAAATAGCCAACTACATGTAATTTAAGAATTTAATGTTTAAGTCAACAAAGAATTTAACATGAAAGCCAGCCCTTGCATAGTATTATGCTAATGGACCAATTAAAATTTGGTCCAGCTTCTTTTCTGGCCATTGTCCATATGTTAAATCATTCTGGGTTGGTTAGTAGAAATGCTAATTTCTTACACTTTATTAAGAAACACATGGTTCTAAGAATTGCAAAAATTTGTGTAAACATTCTATGGTTGACATTATGCAAGAGTTGCAGAGCTGTACATTCATTTTATTCAATTTCTATGCATGTTACAAGCCCACATAATGACTGATAATTTACAAAGGACTTAAAAGGAAAGAATAGTTTCTTTAACAACACCCCACACATTGTTTATTCACAAGCTACATTTGTATTCGGTGTCGAACATATAGTGTTAGTGACTCATAGTCTTCAGTCTATGTTTATGAACAAGAGCAGATAAAAGATCCCTTGCTGCTAAAGGAAAAATGTAGCAGGTTTCCTTTAAAGAATATGTGTTAGAATTACCAAATGTTTGACATCAACAGCCAATGATTAATAAATCAATGTGCTCCAGTGCTGTCAATCAACAAAAAATAACTTTCAAAGAAATCCTTCAACAACCACATATGCTACTTTTTCTGATTAACAACAAGAGATCTTTTATAAGCACTTTCCTTCAGACATACAGCACATACAACAGCCTTTAATACACCAGTTGTGGACTATTGAATGGAATGAAGAATAACCCAGATGGATCAAATGAAGGGATTGATCTACTGACCCATTGCATCTCATATTCTTTACCTCTAGAGCTATGTCCCATTCTTACAATGGACTGTAGTACATTTTAAACAACACTTCTTAAGTTTACTGCCAGTAACAGTGCATGTCAAATTGTAAATATTTTCACAAAACTGATTAAAGGGACTGATTTTTTTTTTTTAATGCATGGCCTGAATTAAATCAAGCTGTGGAGGAATAAAATATTTTTTTAATTAGTGTTTTATCGCTGTGGCTACTCAAAGATAAAACAAATCCACAATATTTGATCTATTTTAGTTCAGTTATCTTTGTAAATTGCTGTACTTTGTCAATATTGTAAAATAAGAAGAAAAAAGAAAAGATGATAAATTCCAATGTAAATACTAGTCATCTTTTGTCTTGTCTGTGACCTCCCAATAGCAGATATTGGTTTTAAAGAGTTTATATTTAAATTTTCATTCATATCAGTGACGGTATTTTCAAATATTTTATTTGATCCTGAAAGCTAAATTAAATACATATATGAAGAATTTTAAATATAAAGTTAAAGTTACTGTTAGAAGGAACTGTGGACCTCATACATGTGGTATTTACTAAAAAATATATAATATGTAATAGGTCACGTGCATCATGTTTTGTCAAATATGATTTTTATACCAGGAAGTTGTGATGAGAAAACAAAGAATTGTCACACATCACTTGTTAACAAGAAAACCATATTTTTCAAAAAAGCATGAAATAATGTTTATATATTAGATATAAAAATTATATATGTAATATACAGTATTTACTAATAACTGAAATGGAAATATTATTTCTAATATTTATAAATTTATCTATTAGATATGCAATCAATTGTTAGTACATGTACTATACAAATTTAGTATAATGATGTTTAACTTATCTGAATAGACTAACCTTCTACAAAGCTATCTAAACAATAAAAAGTTCAAAGTAATTTAGTTATTTCAGAAAATGATGTGCTTATATAAATATGTACCAAATGTACTATCTTACCTGTACTATTTTTAGAATGCTATCTCTAGTAGAAACTAACAAACAATACTGATAATGATATTCGTGTAAATTATTTATTATTTTGTATGTTGTTGTTTTTTAGTTTATGTTATACATTCTATGGATAAACTATTTTTTTTCAATAAATATTAATCATATCATTTTATTAATGTTTCTATTTTATTTTTTGTATTATATTTGTATGATATATATTTTTTAAATATGTAATTTAATAATAAGTATACATGTTGAAAAAAAAAATTGCAAGTTAGTAAGACTTACCTGTGTGCTGTTTATCCCTCAACTGTTATTTCAGTTTGAAAGTCATCTGAACTACATTCAGCAAGTGCTACCCATATCTCTGTCACCTCACTAACATACATTTTCCTTTTAAAATAACTTTTAATATTACCTTAAATAATTTGCATTAAAGTAGTTGCATGCGGGAATTGTATGGGAATGCAGTGTACAACAGGTTGTAAGATGAATGTGTACACTCGATTCATCCACTGGGGCCTTGTATGCATGAGTCATCGGTGGAGGACCGGGGAGCCTTCGTTGTTGGGATTTATCAATATGGCCAATGTCATCACTGCTTAATTATGCTGGTTATGCTTCAATGTTTTATAATTTATTGGGTAGATATGATGTAATAACTGCACATCTGGTTCACGGTTTTTTCCAGTGGTTTTATAGCTGAGCATTTTGTTGGTGATCGCCAATAGTGGAAATAAGATGTTTAAACAGTGTTAGCGTAATCCATTTTTTTAATCACTATCTGCATTACTAATAGATATATTTTTTTAATCTGTTTATTTTTTTCAGACCCTTATTTACAAATATGAACTCATGTTAAGGAAATATCCAAAATATTTTTATCAGTACTATTTTAACTATCATCATGACTAGAAAATAAATTTCATGCTTAGAAATAAGTGGTCAATTAGAGACATTGTCTGGTACAAATTTATCATTTTGGAATATTTGACAGTTTCAAAGATAATTTAGTTAGTTATTTTGTCTGACACTCATGTTTTAACTTTTAGAAAGGAAAGGGATTGTTTCTATAATGACATTCAAGCATATTGTTTATGCAGTAGCTATTAGATGTCAAGGATATGGTGTTTTGCTACTCATTGTCTTTAGAAGAAATCTGCCAAAGACTATAGGTTACTCTTTCTGATTAGCACCAAGAAATATTTTATACGTGCTTTCCCACAGACAGGATAGCACATACCATAGTCTTTGATAAACCATTTGTGGCATACACCTACCTAGTGAGCTTTCACTCTAAATTGGATTTGGCATCAGGATTTAAAATTTCTTTCCATACAGAGATTTGATCCCAGTACCTACCACCCATAGGCTAGTACAAATGTTAAGAAAATTGCCAAGTAAATTTCCTCTATTACATAACATAATTGATTAATATGTACTTTTATGGAATGTTTTTTATGGCTATGTTTTTATCATTTTGACCCAGTTATATTAATATCAGATGGTGACTATTGGTAAATGTTTTATTAATATCTGATTATTACATCATTGTCTAAGCTTTATTAATAATAGTGATTTTATTAACCAAGTTTATTAATTTGAAGGATTTATTTATTGGCCTACTTTTATTTATAAAACCAGATGGTGATTTTATTGGAGCCCTGACCTTTATTGAATAAATATCAGTAGGTGAATATAATGGGTCAGTTTTATAATATTGGATGTTCACTTTTCAGAATAGTTTTGTTGATATTAGGAGATTCATGTTAAGAACTATGTTCTAGGTACACTGTACACAATTATTTTACCCAAAAAAAATTAATGTAAATTTAACATAAATTGTTCATTTGTTGATATAATTGGTCCAGTTTTTTATCAATACCAGATGATAACTTTGTTCATTCAATTTAAAAAAAATATTAAATGATGACCCGATTGATTCAATTTTATCAGTGACTTTATTGGTCCATGTTTCCAATATCATTTGGTGATATTTTTTTCATTATAAGTGGTGACCATTGGCCCAATTTATAAATAACATTTTATAATCTTTGGGAGTATAAACTAGTGAGATAGTTTATGACTCACAGTTCAAGTTTTTTTGACATTTTCCATAACTAACATTGGTTTCATTATTATTTAGGTATATGTCTGATGTTCAGGAGCTGGTAGAGTTTTGTGCATCAATCCACACCAAGGCATATTGTCCTAATGTAATCATTGTGGATAATTTGGATTTTTATGTTGATCAGATAAAGGTAAGTTTCAGTAAAGAATCATATACTTGCACATTAATGGAACAGCAAAAGCACATGCCTGCAAACTGGGGTTTTCAAAGAGGAGCCAGAGACACTTGGTTTTAAAATGTATGAGTAATTTCTGAATGTGATCTTTTTGCATGATTTATCATTTTGGTTGATGATTGGCATGTTGCTAATGACTCTATATTACACATTGACCTGTTTGAGAGAAATCTGTTCTGTCAGCCTCTGAGTGATTTGATATTGGCTGAGTGTGCACTCTTAAATTACTTCAAATCATTGACCAATGATAATTAAATCGAGATCATCAGGCAATGATAATTAAATGATATTATCTGTTAACTGACAGATCTTTCTTCTTCTTTAAGCCTGGTGGTCTTCTAGATCATGCTGCTGTGGTTGTTGGAATTAATTGGATTTAAAAGCAAATTATTGGCTGACCAGTATTTGACCACTGACCACTGGTCAGACCTTTTATTTGTCTTGAAGCCTGCTAATGTTGTTGACCAACCTGCCATGACGACATCATAGTTTAGATTGTGGTTCATGTTTGCAAGCTCAAGTTGTTGATCCCTACTTATAAAATGTTGCAGGGATAATGATGTAGTTTGCTATTCAAGCTTCATGCTGTCAGTCCACTCCATTTTCTCATTCCTTGATTAACACTGGTTGATTATAGAATGTAACTGCATTTAAGGATAGTAGGTACTGGGTTTGAATCTAAGTAAATGTTGGGTGATATGACGCATCTTGCTATTCAGGTTTGATACAAGGTTAGGACACTTTGTCATCCATTAATACTGGTCAGTTGTAGAATCTTAACTGGTTTCAGTGTCACAGTGCTTTGTTTACCATTTTCAAAGTCTGGTAGGTGCTGGGTTTCAATAGTAATTGAGGCTATGTAGTATTTTTAATCTGTAGTAGCCCTAGCCCAGGTAGGAGTTAAAGATGAAATAATTTTAACACGCCTACATTCATAGAAGGTATGGACTTCAAAGGAATTAGTCTCAAAGCCCAAATAGGTGAGAACCCTAGATACAAGTTATTGTACCACTAGGCTCATTAGGGTGGTACAAAGCTAAATACACAAAGTGTCATCGACTTCACTGGCATATGAAACAAAATTGTTCTTGTTCACGTGATGGTACATGCCTTTATTAATATTATTTATGAAAAATAGTCTTTGCTGTTAGTCATAACCTAGTTGCACAGGCCCATAGCCAGGGGGGTTCGTAGGGTTCGAATGAACCTCCCTTTTTCTGAAGTGCCTTTTCAAACAAGGCTAGACCCCAGCCCCCCCCCCCCCCCCACCCCACCCCAGCTTTTTGAAAAGTTATTTGGTTTTGGTTGACACATTTAACTGTAATCATTAGTAAGTGCTCTTTTAATACCAAAAAGACCCCCCTCCCTTCAAAAATCCTGGCTACGGACTTGTTACATATTAGCTTACTAAAGTAAACTTATATTAACTTTTCTCTACCATACCTCCATGCAATATGATGTTTCTGACCAGTTGGAATAATGAAAAATGTAAATCTATGTTTCTGTATCTTATTTTTGTTCTGATTAGCATTCTTGATTAAATTTGAATATATATATAAAATTTTAAGATTTCTTTTACTGTATTTTCCTTTAAAATACATATGGCATAACATAGGTTTCAGATATTGCTGCACAAACATTTTATTAGCAAACAAACAAACTATTCACTATCAGTATAGAGTATTTTCCACATTTATTTCAGTGAAATCTGATGCCACCATACAGACTACTCATTTTAATTAGCAGGATGGATACTTTCTCACATATAGAATAGTATATTCCACAGATTTTGATTAATTTTGATGTACCCAAATAAACCAATGGGGGTGGCTGGGGGGCTCTGGCACTTTCCAATAATTCTAAATCAAGCATAACCTCATATTCACTTGAAACTTGATGCTCCTTGCCTATATCTGCTAGCTCCAACCCCACCCAATGTTCACTTGCTTCTGCCGTGCCTGTATAAGTATGTACATCAGAGAAAACATTAATCTGCCACAATATCAGTGAAATCTTCCAATATCAGTGTACATTGTTCATCAGGACATTGACAGGTTTTAATTAAGAATTAATAGAAATACAACCACACAGAGCGAATAACACCACATAATTGATTCAGTATCATGAAGGCTCTGTTGTTTGTCAGTTCGTCAAGTAAATATGACATGTTTTTTAACAAGTAACTAGACCATGACTCATCAACATTTCTAGCTTAACTAAATTATTGATTATAGTTTTAGGACAATTAAATGAATATATTATTGCATTCCATTTAATTGCATACTAGATAATAGCATGTTCTGTTATTTGCATAATATTTAAATCATCCTTTCAATTGCATAAAATATTTCTGCAACTTTCCTTTGCAATACCAGATCCAGTGGTTTGTGCTATTAGACACAAGGCCACTAGGTACAGGGATCAAATCTCAGTTACGTCATAGGATTTTTAATCTTGGTACAAACTCCAACCCACAATGAGTTTTCTTTGAGACTCATTGGGTAGGTGTATACCATTTCCACTGAACAATGTTCCCTTACTGGTTTAACAAAGACAATGGTTGATGCTGTCATAGTACATAAAAATTATTCCTTGCTGTTATCATTAAAGTGTAGCCACACGGCATCCCTGCCCAACCTGAGAAATATCCCCAACCTCCAAATATATATTTTTTCATAAAACCCTTCAAAGAAAGTATTAAAACTCTCAAAACAACGTTATAGAGATTGTGCAATCACTGACGAACTTCATCCTGATGACAGTGATATATCCCCTAGGACTATAGTCAATAGTTGGTCAAGTTCCACCTGAGATGGGACAAAGTACAATAAAAACAAGTTCTGTTTAAAAAATTTTTTAAATACATTGTCACGTTAAATACATATAGTTCAGCTTTCATTGGAAGAAAGATTTTAGAGCAATTTTAATGTTTTCTTGTTCAATTTCTAGCTAGAAAGTGTCTATGGTCTTCTCTACCTTCCTATCATGCCTTCTAACCATGAAAACCATAGTTAGTTTTCTTTTTCCTGTACACTGCAATCCTACATACAAAATAAAAACCTCCCACCCTACTTAAAAAATTGAAATTAGTAGACGCTAATTTTTTTTATGTGGCCTAAATGAGAATAGATAAAAATGTGTCAAACCAGCACTTGGATATGAGATGGATATAGCATTTCATAAAGTTTATTTATTTATGCCTCTAGAGCACATTGATTTTTATCTTATCATCGGCTGTTGGATTTCAATCATATGGTCATTCTGACATATGTTTTAGAGGAAACCCGCTGTCGCCACAGGCTACTCTTTTTTGATAAGCAGCAAGGGTTCTTTTATATGCACCGTTCCACAGACAGGACAGCACATACAACGGCCTTTGATGAACCAGTAGTGGACCACTGGTTGGAATGGAAAATAACCCAAACTGCAAATGCCTCGACTGAGATTTGATCCCAGTACCTACCAGCCACAAGTCTGATAGCTTAACCACTGCGCCATGGGGCTGGTCGTCAGACAACTGACATATTATTTTGTTTATTTGATGACTGAAACAATATCCTTTTGTTTATTTGATGACTGAAACAATATCCTTTTGTTTATTTGATGACTGAAACAATATCATTTTGTTTATTTGATGACTGAAACAATATCATTTTGTTTATTTGATGACTGAAACTGTTCTGGTTACGCAATTATACAATGTCATTTTCTGGATCTTTCTTGTTGTTTGCTGATTGACAGTAAATAGTTTTGAATTGCAATTCACCTAAAAACGGACATCCTGAATAGTGAAAGAAAGGGAAAGCAATTTGAGTGTAATATGATTACTAATGGCTGTGATTTTCATTCATGTCTTTCTGCTTAGACTGATGTGGCTTGAGGCTAGACTGTAATACAGCTTATCTGACAGACTGGTCCCCAATCAGTGTCCAAGCATAGAGATGACTCATCCTGTCGCACAGCCTAGTTACATTGATCTCCGAGGCTCCACACGGACTGTCTTAGCTGCTTGCTCAGCTGTACTAACATTGCACATTATTTGTTTGATATTGATTGATTTTGTAGAGCATATTTTGGTTATTGGTTTGCCAGAATATCCAATATTTGACGTATGTGTATATTTTATTTAAATAAATATTTTGTGATTGTTGTTTTCTGTTTCTGATATTTTAAAATGCATTTATAATTATATGCAATACATATATAACATTAGTTGTTCACTATTTATTAGTTACTTTGTTATTAGATCAATTGATTTTTTTAAAAATCATTCAGCATTTTTATCAGTTATTTTGTTATTGGCATGTTTAATATATATTTTAAAAAATCACTAATCCTGTTTTCAGTTCATAAAGAAGCATTTTGTCAGTCTGTCTTTCTCACTTTATATTCAGTTAGAATATGTTCTGTGTTAGTTTTATGTTTGTCATGCTATGAGACATATATACATTGAAACTGCATACCTGTGTGTGTAAAATACATTATAATGCTTATTTGATCATCTAACAATAAACATTTTTTAACAATAACAGATCCTCAGAAAATTTTCAATATATTCTAATGTATGATATATTATATAATACACAGCTCTAGAGGCAGGACATTATTGTATTGTCAGTCAAACTGTATTCATGAACTGCAGGTTTATTCAGCTTATTGTATTAGTTTGCATATGATGACTCAAGTTACAAATGATGCATTAGAGCTATGATACCATGAAACCTTGTGCATAGTTTAACCAAATGTAAATAGAACATACAGGTCAGACCCCATCATTTACTAGTTAACCAGTCTTTCTCAGTGGTAAAACATTCACCTCAACTGCTCGAGGTTTTGAGTTCAATCCCACTCTAGCCATGTATTACAATTACTATGTTTAATACCCTATGGCCAGTGACAGAAGAATCCACAAACCAGAACACCAGGGTGTTCAAATGAATAAGTGTCAAATACACATGTGAAAGTATTTCAATTCATATCTTTTCTTAATGATAACAAAAATGGCATGTAAAAAGTGAGAAGGAAAACCTTCAAAATAGTATTTTGCTTGTAAAAATGTAATCACGAACAGGGCATATATTTTTGAAATTTGATAAAACATTTACTAATTCCAACAAGTTTTAACTAAACATTGAATAACACAGCCACTGATACCATACTTGTAAATTCTTTCTCACTCAACTCAATCATCTAGTTCTTTAAAAGAGCTGTAAAAACACACTGCGGAAATACATTTCTAAATATGCATGACATCAATTCAGTTCAATTCTTTATTCACTCAGACCATAATATGGTACATGAGGTTAAAAATTCAATACAATACAAAAGTGAGCAAAGT
>JAULBS010141395.1:0-12696 GCA_032355785.1 Symmetromphalus regularis | reverse complement strand
TGGCAATTTTGTCTGAAGTAGGACCAATAAGACTGCTTTTTTTGGACTCAGCACCACTTTTTCCATATAATAGGCTTATCAAACCTCCCTTACCTAAAATTCTGATTAACAGCCTCTATCTCTTGGAGTATATGCAAATAGGTTTCAGGGTTTTGTCAACAAGGGTCATATATATGCACTAGGGATTATAATTATTATTTTTTCTTGAAATGATGCCACCTAAACACTCTTCAATTAAACATTAACATTTTAATTAAAATAAAAGTATACAGAATAATTAATCTTTCTCAATATTATTAGATGTGGTTAAAAAAACTACACAGAAAAGCTAGTATGTGTACTATTCTTTCGCAAATGAAATTCCTTTAACAAAATGTTTACCTAAAATGCATATCACATGGTCAACATGCAGATATATGGATGGAAATAAATTGTATTGTAATTTTTTTTAGAAGAATAAGATTCCTGTAGCATTCATGAAAAAATACCGAGCAAGCATTTCCGAACATTCGCCAACTGCCTTTTTTGCTGAAAAAGATATTGATAAAAGTTAAACCATGTGAAATGTAACTTAACAAATGATAATTTTGTCTATAGAAGAGCTAAAAATCACAATCATTTGAGTAAAGTTTGTTTTATTCAGGGTTTCTAGAATACGGCAGCCCGATGCCCGTGGCTAGTTGTTTAGGCAGTCGGGTTACCAGATAATCACTTTCAAAAAAAATAAAAATAATAACAAATGAAATCTGTGCAACAAAAAAAATAATTTAAAAAAAAGATATTAATATTAACAAGATCAGTTTTTCCTCTGCATTCGTAATTAATTTGCTACATTCAATATTGGAAAGCGCTCAATAAATAAAGTCTGACTATTATTAGCCTGGAACACATCAAATAAATCGCAAGCGTAATCTGCAAAAGAAATGCAGTCCAAGATTTCTGTTTCCGGCAAGATGTCGTAATATCTCGATGAGTGCCGAATGGCTTCCCGTCAAAACGAATCAAACTTTTTTGATCTTTTATCATTAAAAATACAATTATTATAAGTAATTAATGTATCCATTGTTACCTATTAAACTGAAGGTAATAATTATTTTACTTTAGGTTGTCAGGTTTTAATCTTCGAATGAGTCGGTCATCCGCAAAGTCTGATACAATCGGATCACACGTCATTTTTTGTAAATAAACTTGTAGGTCACTATCTCAGTATCTGATAGCTCTATTGTGTTCTTTTGTTTTTGAAAACAGTGACACTAATCTTATAATTAATCAGGGTGCAGACACGTGCATTTTTTGTAATGGATTTTTTTTTTTGATCCTCTATCATGTAGTGAGTCGATCCGATCGTCAAGTTAGTTTTATTTTTGGGACTCAATAGGAGGTAGGGCTAGTGAATTTTTAAGTTGGGCTAGTGAATTTTGAAATTCACTGGTCCAATGGCTAGTGGATTTAAAAAAATTTTCTAGAAGCCCTGTTTTATTTAATGATGCCTCTAAAGCACATTGATTTTTTTATCTTATCATCAGCTATTGGACGTCAATCATATGGTCACACTGACATATTTTTAGAGGAAACCCGCTGCCACCACATAGGCTACTCTTTCCAATAAGCAGCCAGGGGTCTTTTATATGCACTGTCCCACAGACAGGACAGAACATACAATGTCCTTTGATGAATAGTTGTGGACCACTGGTTGGAATGGAAAATAGCCCAAACTGCAACTGGGTCCATTGACACAATCATTTGAATGAAACATGACGTCCAATAGCCGATGAAGAAATAAAAATCAATGTGCTCTAGAGGCGTGAGAAGTGTATATAAAAGATCCTTTGCTATTTCCTCTGATGACTAAATGTAAAAATTCAAAATATCTGACATTTAACAGCTGATGATTAATAAATTGATGTGCTCTAGTAAAGTCATTAAAAAAAAATTGTTTTGAATGTACAACTGTGATTAAGCATTTAAAAATAATCATTAAAAAAAGTTCTTATGTCACTTTATTATAAGATAAAGCTTTTATATTTTTTATATAGTTGACAATATTCTGTGTTTTCATTTGGATTTTTTTATATCCAAATTACAAATGTTGATAAAGTTTAAAGTGACCAAAAAGATAACTTCCAAAAGCACTATTTATGTATTTTACAATAACAGTAAAAAAAACAGTTTCTCTATAGACCATTAAAATTATTAAAATATACTTACAGAATCTAACAATAGTTTTTTCTGTAGCTCTGTAATATCTTTTTTCAAAACTTTTGAAAAGTTGTTCTGAAATAAAATATATGATCAATCCAATAAACTCTACGATACTTAAAATATATAAATTTCAAGATTCTCTTTTATAATCGGGATAAGAACAGTTTAATTAGAAACTAATGGTTTTTAAAATTTATGATAAATTTAAGTAAAAAAATGTTTATAACCTATTAATATCAGCGGGTCTAATATATTTAACAAAACAAATAGTTAATTACCCGCAAACTTTTGTCATTCTCTTCAGATAATTTCAAATCTTCATTCAAAGAATTATGCATCAGTTTTAGATTTGTTAATCTGATGAAAAAGAAAATGATAATTTTGTTAAAAAAAAGAAGAAAAAAAGAAAGAAAGAAATTACATGTAGACAATACTGTGTTTTGCATGTACAAATTATGTTTAAACAACATAATTTGTAAATACAGCAAAAACAAATAAATTATACAGTTAAAGGTGTACCGATTCATCAGTAAGTCGATGTCTGAATATTTCAGTTCCGAATATGATTTACAATGCATGCACCATTATGTCAAAACATATATATTTTAATCAATTATTTGATCATTTAAAATACCAATTAATTAAACTAAATATACAGATATACATCATACTTGTCAAATTTAAAAACAATACTACCCTATATATATATAGTACATACGCTAATTCCATTTGCCAATTACAAGTATATTCTTAACTTAATTTTTTTTAAATATAAAATACAACATTTTAAAACTTTTAATAATTCAATACAATTGTGGTTGATATTTCATTAAAATTAGAATATGTGTTTCAGTTTATTTTCAATGTTGGTGATTTATTCATTTTCTATATCAACAATTCAACATTATTTCAACATAGATTTTAAATCAATACCTAACTTATTGTGAGATAATTATCAGGACATATATTGCAATTTTTCCCTGCTGTATCACTTCCCTAATGTTTTAGTTCTAATGCAAGGGGGTTGGATATGCATGTTGCATTTGGCATGCTACCACAAATTTTATTATCGATAACCGGAAGTCTACAGCTCATTCATAAAATAACCTTCGAAATGAAAACATCAAGTAGCATCTAGTTAAATACAAGTGAAATTCGCCCAAAAAGGGGAACTAATAGAATATCTTAGACCCTATTACATGAACAGTTCCTTGAAAATACCCAGCCACTCCCCCTTTCCCATTTAATAATTATGATTAATAATGGTCATTTCCTATTATTCTGTTCAACTCTTTCATTAAAGAAATTTATTAAAAATAATCTACCAGTCAAACAAATTTTATCCTATGGATAGAATGGATGCATAGAGTTTGGATATTTCACACAAAAATGTCTGCTTATTATTTACACGACACGTTATGGAAAAAATGGATGAAAAATCTGAACTTTTACAAGTGCTGAAATATAAAAATCCAAAACGACTTATTATATTTTTCGGTTCTTCATTCAGAATTGCAAATCTGTGAAAAGTCTCACTTTCAAATCATACATAGTTTTTATGTAACGGGTTAGAAACTGAATGTACTTGCTCAAGAAAAAACACTGTAAAAATGTAGATTTTTATCAGTTTTCAACGAATTATCATCAGGTCACACTTCATGAACGTCTCAGATAGTGTATTTACAACTTTCCGCAGGACATTAACATAATTTACTCACCTGTGACAGATAATAATGCTTGTGGTTGGCTTATCAAAATATTGATAAATCAATGAAAAATTCATTCACAAATGGCATCTACAAGGCTTGTCTTTCCACACAAATCTTTGAACACGACACTCAGCATACGTACTCCTGTCCCCTCCCCCCCCCGGTTCTAATGTTTGACATAACACATCTCACCTAGTCTTCTGGGATACTTTGTAATTTTCAAGAACTTGTAGTTGTGATCTGAAGAAAACCTGTTAACAAAATTTAAATTATATGTCTATTCCAATTCAATTATGAAACTACAGTAACATGATAATTATACAAAAAGTATAATGGATGCAACCAAAAATTACAACAGATTATAAAAAATCCATTGTTTTGAGCAACGAGTGCACTTTTAATAAATTAAACAAATTTTATTAAAATCCAAATGGGTAAAAATATTTATTATGATGCTATGTTAAAAGTTTTTACTAGTTTTATTTTTGTTTTAGTTCAATGAATATGAAATAACAATTTTTTTTTTTTACCACAGCCTTATCCTCTGCACTTTTTAAAACAGTAGTATCTTTTTCCAGTGCCTGAAGTTCTCCAATAATATTTTCCTTAAAATCGTCCATAATCTTTGCTCTAAAATACAAAAGATCAATGCACTTAATAAAAATTATCAATATAGATTGAAGCCAATTATTTATGATAGTTAAAAATATGCAATATGACTCAGGATATGGAATTAAACAGAACAAATTAGCATTGTGATCAATAAATTAATTCTGACAGTTCAAAAACCTACCAAATGCAATCTGAAATATTGTATTTTTATAAATATTGCATCACTTTCTTCCATAATGCATTTAAACATGCAAGAAATGCAATTTTGAAGAGCGTGTTCAAATTTCAAGAAATGTTGCCTTCAGTATTCAGGCTTTTGCATGACAAGTCAACATAAATATTCAGAAGGATAAACATCTTATTTTTAAAACATTTGTGTTAATGCTTATAAAATAACAGAGGAAATATATTCCAATGCTAACATAAGAGATCCTCCCCCTACACCTTCCAAAGTTTGTTATGGGGAAACAATCGTATTTATAATATTAATAGATGTCATGTAAAATTTAAATATTGAAACCTTGTCTGATTCTGTTGTGTCCACATTTTACTAAAATGTTTTTGGGTTGATTTCAAAGCACTGCTCGTAACATTTTCCAAATGGGTATTTTCTTGCTAAAATTAAATAATACAATTAAAAATATAGCATTACAGTGAACATATTCAAATGTGCAAAAAGAGACAAAATATACAATAATTATATTTATGTGGCAGCATTTACTAAATATTGATAACTGAAAAGCAAATTACAAAATGATTATTAGTATAAATATAATTAATTTAATTTTCGTTCCAGTTATAACTGAATAATACATTTCTATGTATATTAAATAAAAAGAAGCTCTATTGAACACATATTGTATGTGTTAAAATATAATATATTTTTTGAGAAATAAAAAATCATGCAAGAGAATGAATCTTACAAAAATATATAATACCTTTATTGTTTGTTTTTGAACATCAATACCAATTTTTTTGATGAGTGCTCCGATTCCACTTTGAACAGTTATATCATTTGGTTCTTGCAAAGCCAAATCAAGCTCAACAATATCACCAGATGTGGATGTCTGACCATCAGGTAGTGATAATGGAGATGGTGTCTTATCAAGAACATCTTTATTTAAACACTCTTTTTCCTCCATGCTAGGTGAAGGACTTTTATGTTGTCTTGTTTTTTTTAAACTTTCTATAAAAATAATTCAAATAAATATAGAGACATCAGTGTCCAGTTGTTTAAACACTACCTTAACCAATTACCTATAATCAATTTAATGCAATTAATTAAATTTCATGTATTCTCAGGACGATGTGCTGGAATTTTAATTGAAAATAAACCAATACTGCTAGAACAAACAAAAGAATTAATATGATTTTTAAAATGTATACTTCACCAATCAAAAATGTGCCTACAATTCCAGTTAATCATGTATGCATAAATGATGTTTAAAAGAGATATAAAATAAACTATAAGATATAAAATATTATTATTCTTATAAAGAATTTATATGTCAATTCAAAGCCCATGAACATATTAACCATTTCTAAACAATTTCCTGGGAATAAATTGTGAAGTGTCCTGAAATTCTGGTGAAGATAATTCCTCTTCATTTTCTTCAGAAAATGAATCCACTTCCTATTATTATTAAGGAAAAAGTATGATAATGAACTTTTATTACTTCTGTCATCCAATATTATGGTGCAATGCAGACCAAAAGAATTTATTCAAAGAAATATATACATGTATACTGAAATTATTGTACAAACCTAAAATGCTATTTTTTTACACCAAAGAAATGTCAAACAAAAACCTTGTCTCAAAATAGTTAATACAAAAAAGGTTCCTGATGTCATGGTGTAGCCTAATAGGAAAACATTACTAAAATTATTAAGGATATTGGGTATTTTCTCTTCAGTGTTGATTTACTTGGTCTGATTGTTGATGAAGGACCTGAAACCAAAAGATTCAATGTTTAAGTTCAGTTAAAACAATTTGCTAAACTCTAAAAACACTAAAAAGTGATATACATAAATATGAATATAACTGAATAATTGAATGAATGATGGTTTAACGACCCCCCCCTCCCCCAGCACAAAAATAGATATCGGCTATTAGGGATCAAACTGAATGAAAGTAAAAATGTGGTACTGTATAAAGGTGATCAATAGTATGATATAATCTGGACTTGTGAAGACGCGTAAATCACACGTACATGTATTGACGCATTTTTTATGCTTGTGATTCGTAAAAATAAATGCTGCGCATCAGAACAGACGCATGATCATAGCCTGCTGAACCGAATACACAAATATGTAATGTAACAACAAAGCACATGCGTTTGTTTGAGCACTCACGTTTTTTATGTCAAGAGCTAAGACATACCGTGTCTTACTATTAATATTATTATTAAAACAGCACTGTAAATTATTAGACTAGAAACCTACCATTATTCCGCATATGTAAAACTGGGGTAAAACATTGAGATCGAATAGTCTTGTTTAGACTTCGGCCTTTTCCGCTGTGTTCGCACAAATGATCTTTTTACAACGTTGGTGTTCTCGAACTTTCTGCCATTTTTAATTAAAAATGACTGAACTAGCGGGAATCGCGAATGCTCCTGCTAAATTTAAATCAGCAGTATGAAAATATTTCAGTTTTCTGAAATACAGAAGTAACGAGACAACTTTTGTCAAAGAATGAAATCAATCGAGATTCTCCGAATGGTCTCGATGTTAAAGGAATGCAAATGCATTCGGTAAACGTCAACCAATTTAGGTTAACGAAGACACAATCGGTTCAAGATTTATAAATACATAATAATACAGAGAATGAGTTTTAATCACTTTGTATAATGTTTGGGGAATTTGAAGTGAAATCTATTTTACAAAATTGTATTTCAATTCATATTTAGTGAATTGATGAACAGCTAAACCCCTAATTTTAATATTCAGTAAATAAAACAACACTATTTAACTGTAATACTAAGTATTAAAAATGTTTCAAAACTTAAATTGGTTTCAACCTAATAGGTATTTTATCAGTATTCATTCTGGTAATGTTATTTAATAAGTTTCATTTCCAAATTGTATCCAATGTAAGATTTGTATACTTCACCAATCAACAAGGGCAGATCCAGATAAGGGCAAGACTCTTTCCCCCTAAATATTAAAAAGGTTCTTTTTATATAAATGCGATATATTTTCGTTTTCCATGGATAATAAAGCTATTTGCTAAAAGCTCTTTGAAAGTGCCTGTGTTACCTTTTTCAGCTTTTATCCTAATCCCGAACTCACACCAAACAAATTAAAGAAGAACAAAATTTGTCCCAATATTGGGAAGGTGGTCACCCGTTCCGACACCTCTGAGGTTGATCCATGCACCATTTTATTACAGTCACCCCACCCACCCCTACATTAATATTATTTCTCTTGGATTAGCCTATGTATGTGATTGGTGTATTTAATGTTAAACTTGCTTAGATATATTCTTGAATAAACAGTCGTATTTGTTGTCTTATATTCGTGATACATATATTCACCACCCTGTTACACCTCTACTGGTGATTCTCAATTTACTCTGGTTGACTCCCTTTTTTAACAAGTGGGAGTCACACTGACTCCCATAATTTTTTGTAGAATGCAAGACCTGTATAATAAAAACATACTCAATATAACTATGGTAAAAATTCAAAATAAACATCATTAATGAAAAAATGATAAATTAAACCAAGTTTATCAATTAAGATTGAAAAATAAATTTATAGTAAAAACCAATTTGTTTAAAAAAATTAATAATCAGTTATGTATGGAATCTAAACAATTACACCACACCTTCATTACCAAAAACTGTCCTAACCTGAGCAAGATGAGTAAACTCCACCAAAATATGATGCACTGTCAATCTACACTGACAGTGCTCACACTGAGGTCATTATAAAATTATGGGTTAAATTTGTATGACCAATACAGGAATGACACAAGATAACTTCATCCCTTCGTGACCGACAATAGGAGGTCTGCCAATCTCCCAAGACTGGCTTTATAGAATGAAGCTTGTTGCAAGGAAGACAAAATATATCGTTAATTAAAAATTTATAATCTGTATATGAAGTATGACAATACGGTAAATAGGAAAATAATGATGACAAAAATAATGTTAACCTTGTAAGTACTGTTTAATGAAATTTATGTCATAATAAATAGTCAAAATTTTCATATTTCTTTCTGCCTCATTAATTTCTTGATTTCAGCTCGTGAAATCTGTAGAATATTAATTATTGAAATAGTACCGACAGAAAGGTTGTCAAACACAATTAACAAAGCAGCTAATTGTCCCCAACCAAAATATAACATGTCAAATGAAAAACTCTAAATTTTAAGACATACCTGATATGACACCTGTTGGGACTGAAGTTAAGTCATCTTCACTTCTCATTGCATTAGTGATTTTTGTTTCCTGTTAGCAAATGTAAGTAGAAAAAAATTAACATAAAATATTATAATTAATAAAAATCAAGAAAGGGTTGGGAGGTGCTGGCAAGTAGGTGGTAGGTGTGGGATGATGGCTTAGAGCAAATCTGGAATTACATGTATATAAATTCCTTAAACCTGTAAACAATATCCAAAGAAAAAATAATTTAAAAACATTAATTCACTACTTTATGGTGCCTACCAAAATGTAAGAGAACTCACTATCTTGCCAAATGATATCATGAAAAATTCATTTCATATATTCAAAATATATTAGCCAGTTATGTGATGTAATTTTTAAAGATTAAAACATTAATGTTTAGATAAAAAAATAATAAATGTATAAATCAATGATTAAATGACAGTAACAATAACTAATTATGAAATATTAAAATTTAACAAACCATTTCACTTTGAATTTTTGAAGAAAGGATGCTTTTCCAACATATTAGGTCATTTGGTATTGAAGAATCTTTAGAGTTAGTTAAACCAAATTTTATGCTGGCATCATCATTATCTTTAGAAAACTGTAAACAGCAAAGTAATAAATGTATAGCATATATAGCAAAAAAGAAAGATTAATTTAGTGTTCAAGAAACACAATGTAAAATACAAGTGAAATGCAGGCATGTGTGTAAATATGCTGCTTTAATTACAAAGATGATACTTGATGTAGCATCAACTCATTCATTTTTGTTCAGTCTTATATGGGAGAAAAAAATGTTTCTTATTTTTAATTAACCAGAAAAGATTCAAGTAATACATTCTGGTCAAAACACTGGAAAGATTTTTATAATTAATTAATGGAAATTATTTATTGAAAGAGCATTTCTATAAGTTTTAGAATTCTATCATACATTACATATTTTCTAAATAATTTTCATGCTCTGTGAAGGTCACAGAACTTAACATATTTATAGTGTCTGGTAAGACAATTTACTCTTCATTTAAGAAAGCAAAACATAACAACATACAGTTTCGTGATACTCGTCACAACATTGGTCTAGTCCTGTTGACACTATCTCTTCTGAAAATAAATGAAGGTGAAAAAGAAATTCCAGATTATTACTATCACAAGATAAATATAGGTTAGATACTTCATCAAAATTAAACAAGTTCTTCATAAAATGTACTTATTCTTATTAAAATAACAGCATAGGATTCATTTTAAGAGATAACTAAAATTTAATTATTAACCTTCTGGACACTGCAGGCGACTTTTCTCGGCAATGTCATGCAAATGCTTGAGTACTGAAGGCGACATATCTGGCCAAACAAACGGGCCCTTTAAAATGAGTACTGCCTATTGCTTAACCCTATGAACCCGATGAGCTGGTTTACCGGCTTGATGTCATGACGTGTATACCAGAGAAGCCGCTTTTCCGACTCCCACATGGTCTTGTTTATAAACAATCTTTGGGAAATGTATCATGATGGTTCCAATTCTTTTTAACCAATCAGAAATCGGCTAGTAGTGGAAGTTAAAATGTCAATTTAGAAATGATTTTTCGTCTTTTTCCTCTTGTTTTTCTGAAAAAAAAGAACCGTGGGCGGTTGCGCCGAAGAAGCACTGCCGTTGATTTAATCGGACAACGAGTGTGAGTTGAATAACAATACATATGGAAATAAATATGACTTTGAAATTGAAACAGACAATGAAATAGGTGAAATCGAAATATTTGGCGTATAAGCAGGTCTTTTTCATGAAGTTTTTCGTAACGTGACAAGCAATGGTGGCGCGGCGCTATGTAGAGATTTTGAAGAGCTAATTAGGAATAAATATTATTTTGGGGTTTACTGAATATCAGAAGCAAATAGAGAATTTTCAAATATTTTGAATGACACTGAGTGTGAGTGCGAGAATATGGTGTTGAATGTGAGTGATCTGACCATAAATACTAATTACCAAGCGTGGTTTACAGGTTTTTTATTTGTTTTTACACATTCCTAGACCTACACAAAAAAAGCCCTTCGAAAACCAAAATAATATTAATTTGTTCATACCTTTATATTATTTTATTGTTTTGTTAAGTTTTAAAGTCAAAATATTTGACCAAAATGAGATGCCTATCAAACAGATGTTTCTCAAAATTAATCCAGTTTTTGGAGGAAGTAACTCTTAAAAAGAATTCAGTAGTCTAAAGATTAAATGAAAAAAAAATATTTAATCAGATACTTCACATTACCATTCAGAAATATGTTTGGACACTATCCTGTCCATCCAACTGTGCTCATCACCCTAATTTCTATATTAATATTTGGAAAAAAATAGTAAGATATAGTAAACATTTGGGCTTGTAATGTATTTTTTTAAAAACAATTTATATGCTGTAAATTAACTTACGTTCATCTAGATCAGTCCAGCTAATACTGCAAGGTGTTTTGGGTGTCTTTGGGGTCTGAATTATTTTTACATCCAAAGGACTGTATTTCTTTTTGGAAGGTAGCAATTTGGGTGTTGCAGATTTCTGAGAAATATTGCATTCCAGTCCATAAGCTGGAGATTCTTTAGTTAACTCCCATTCCTAAAGTGAAACATACAAATATTAACTAATACCAGAACTTATAATTTACAAATGTTAGTAATAAACAATTGCAGTACATAAAAATGTGAAATTTAAACACGACAACTCAAAAGTGTTTATATTAAAAGAGAAAAAATTAATAGAACCTACTACAAAATAATTTCTTTTTGCTGATAGTAATAACTTTCATATAACTACAATTATCAAATTATTGCTTTAAAACTGTTTTTGAATTAATGATTTTAAAAAGGTGATTACAGTTAAGAAGCTTAATATAAAATTAATAAATTTACAATATAAAATACAAACTTGTGATGTCATTATAAGATCATCTTTATCCATGGAATAAAAATTCTGAATCTCTTTCCACTTTTTATTAACATTTCTTTGATAGACCTTCATTTTCCTTTTACCAGCAGATTTCTTTTTTATCCAGCTAAATTCACTTCTTTAAAAAAATAAAAATGAATTTCAAAAATATTTTGTAATTTACATTAAAAATGATGTGAAAAGAATATTAGTTTAACAATGACAAATACTTCAATTAACACACCATTTAAGTGTAAAAATAAATAATTCATATTTCTTCTAAGAACTAAATATAAAAATTAATTCTATTTCTACACCCAAAATTCTTTTTAATTTTACCTTGAATCATGATATATAATTTTTAAAAAGCAAACAAAGTTTTTCAGCTACATATTTTATCAAAGGTCTAGATATAAAATAACTATCCCTGCCTTCCTTTACTATACAGTTGCAAATGGTAAGAATATACAAATCTAATCCTTGAAATAAATTACTTTAGTACTTAATTTCTTTTAAAAAGATTTGTTTTATAACTAGGGTCATTCCATGTCAAATCAACAGATTTTCTGACAATTTTTCACCATTCCATCTTAGAATTGCACAAAAAATATATGTCAAAATATCCATTAAAAAACTGATATCCTGAAAATTTTAGCTTAATCCGATGATTTTTAACATTTTGGCAGAGATTTGAAGTTTCGTGTTTTTGTCAGATTTGTGGCATTTTTTAATGTGAATTTCAGCAACACTTTTGATTATCATTTTCAAAACTTTTTAAAAATTGTAATAATTACTGCAGAGCTTTCAAATTTGGTATTTAAACTAATCAGACAATGGGGAATCCACATTTCTAGTCATATTAAGTGTAAGAT
>JAULBS010141384.1:0-12698 GCA_032355785.1 Symmetromphalus regularis | reverse complement strand
ACACAGTGTGTTTGGTAATGAGGATGTGGCAAACTCTGCGGTATGAATTGTTAAACACAGTGTGTTTGGTAATGAGGATGTGGCAAACTCTGCGGTATGAATTGTTAAACACAGTGTGTTTGGTAATGAGGGTGTGGCAAACTCTGCGGTATGAATTGTTAAACACAGTGTATTTGGTAATGAGGGTGTGATGGAATCATTTCAATTCAGACCTGCACAAATTACACGAACGATCATTTCATTCGTGCATCAGTTATGTAAATTTATTTTGCTTAACTGATTTACTGTGCATGTAAAATTGGCTAAATAAAGTAGTTTTTCCCTTTTTTTTTTTAAACAGTTATGAAAATAGGTTATGCAATTTATTTTGGCATAAACTATTTTCTAGTTATGCAGATTTAGAATTTGTGCAGGCCTGCGATTCCACTTACATGTACATCTCATTTCAAAGGTTTTAAGAGAAATTAACTTTTATAAGAAATAGTTTTTTCATGCTTAATATTGTAGATTTTGAAATTAATGCAATTATGATATTAAAGCAAAAAATGCGAGTCCGTGTTATTTGCATTAATAATACGACGCATTTATTTTTCATCATTTTCATGAGCGTACAAAACATACTTTGTGGGGGAGGGGGTTAAAGGGATATGTATGCTTTTAAAAATAATTTTTAAAAATGATGATAATACTTTTTCAGAAATCAACATTTTTTTCCTTTTAAATTTGTACTTTTGGGGGGTAGGGTAGGGAGGGGGTTTGGAAAAAGAATACGTTTTGTACACTCGTGAAAATAATGAAAAAAATGGATGACCCCTAAATCACTTCTATTTATTTATTGTGATTTATTGTTCAATGTTTTTAATTTAAACATTTTACCCCCAATAACCAATATTAATTTTTTTGTCTTGTGGGTAAGGAGTTTAAAACTAATCTATTTATTTCAGGGGATCTTACATTTGGCCGTAAACCATACCGAAACTATGTTGAGTTCGAGGGTATTGGTGGTGCTGGAGCAGGAAGTGTGCACATTGACAGTCAATATGTTGAAATTGATGGAATGATTAAAGTAGATGGTGCTGCACCCAGTTCATCATATGGCATTGGAGCAGGTAATCCCAATACCCAATATATTTGTTTGTGCTGGGGGTTTGTTAAATAATCATACAGTCAATAGAGCAGGTAAAATTCATTCTTTAGTAGGGGTGCAATGATATACCGGTATAGCGCAATGCTTGCTGACACCAATACATACTGCGATATGGTGTTATGTATCACAATATATCTACATAATAAGAATACATCTAAATTTTCTTATAAAACCTATGACTATGACAGTAAGTTATCCAAATAAAAGTTAAACTTGATGAAAACATAAATCTGCTGTGTCTATATATTATATTTTTTAATCCAAAATTAGTACAGGTCTGCCTGCCTGAGATATGTTTAGTAATTAGTATGATAATATCAAAATATGACTTTATCACATCTTGGTAGTTATGTATGTATTGCAATATGGGTTTGCTGTATTGCAATATATCGCAATACAGTTTTGGCTGTATCATTGCACCCCTAATAATCAAAGACAAACAATCTCTAGTTACATGTTTTCTTTAAACAGGTATCTGAACTTCACAATTACACATTACAAAATGATATACTAAGGCCAGAGTTTTTTTTTTATTATTCGTTTTACGATCCCACCGACCTCACATTTTGCTAAATTAAAATAAAATTAAAAGTAAAAATTCATGCTTATTTTATTTCCGCTGACTGTCCTGAAGACAAAGAAAGAAAAAAACTTGCACCATTGCTGGATCCTCACAATAGCGATCGAGAATAATTTTGTCAGAGCACTACCAGATGAATCCGGGTCGTTTCGCTTTGAAGTTGAATAATTTCTTTTCATAGGGTGTGAATACAGAAGTATGCAGGCATATGACCAGTTAAATGAGTAAAACTGGTAAAATTTATTTTATACCAAATTTTATTTTCACACCCCAAGACATTTTGTAACCTCCCCCCACCCCTTCCTCCTAGCCTGTTTTTTTCTTTGGGGGGCATGGGGTGGGCTATGTTTGAGAAACTAAAAATAAAAACCTGTGGCCTAAAGTTGCGACTATGAAAAGTTATTGTGCCCAAACAAACCATACCATTTCAAACAGTCCAAGGGAAACAACTCTTTGACCTTTACTTAATATTCAATATTCGGAGCATAGGATCCTAGGATCAAACCCTATTCGTGGACTCTTTCTTTGATTGGTTTATTTCCCTTTCCAATCAGTGACCAATGACTGGTACATCTAAGGCTGTGGTATGTGCTATCCTGTTTGCAGGGGTCCCAGTGAGAAAAATGAAAACTCCCTGAAAAACACATGGGAACTAGTCAAAATGATGTCAGTCTAGTCTCGCAGACAAGATCTCACACAATATCAGCCAAATCTCATCTGTTTCTGTCGTCTGCTTGAGTTTAAATGTTTTGTTTTAACTTCTTTTTTTCTTTTTTTTTTATGTGTACTGGATATTTTCTTCATAGTTTTCACAGAGAAATGGGACCCGCGTGTGTAAAGTAAAGTAAAGTTTGTTTTATTTAATGTGTACTGGATATTTTCTTCATAGTTTTCACAGAGAAATGGGACCCGTATGTGTAATGTAAAGTAAAGTTTGTTTTATTTAACGACCCCTCTAGAACACACTGATTTTTATCTTATCATCGGCTATTGGACGTCAAACATATGGTCATTCTAACATATGTATTTAGAGGAAATCCACTGCCACTACTCTTTCCGAAAAGCACAAGGGGTCTTTTATATACACTATCCCATACAGGACAGCACATACCACAGCCTTTGATTAACCAGATGTGGACTACTGGTTGGAATTGAAAATAGCCCAAACTACTAATGGGTCTATGAGAAAGATCGATCCGATGACCCACCAGTTCACAGGCAGACACTCTGGAGTATGAGCTACATCCCATTTTGTTGTTAAAATAAATAACAAAAGAAAAAGTTTTCATAATTACCTAACATCATTTCCTCCATGAGCAAATGATCCGAACACAGCCGTGAGAATTTGTAGAAATGAAAACAATCTAGCCGTCTCTGGTTTGTCGATAATTAAATTACGACTTTTATCCAATGGAGCATCATTTTCCACCTACAAATCAATATTTGTAATAATACTCATAATAGTAAGAGTATCTCTATCAAAAGTAATAAAATAATCACAGACATTAAACAAATTTCAATTAAACTGATTAAAAAGATGTATCCCTTTGAAAGTAACATTACAAACCCATATTAATGCTTCAAAATGCTGACAGGAACATCCATTATAAAATAAGATTTTGAGAAAAAAATACCCTCCCCCCTCCCCAATCAGTAATATTTGAAAAATAATATTGCTAATACTAATACAGATGGGATTTGTGAATGTGGGTGACCATTATAATATTGCTATAGTAACAGAGCCAGATTTGTGAATGTGGGTGACCATTATAATATTGCTATAGTAACAGAGCTGGATTTGTGAATGTGGGCGACCATTATAATATTGCTATAGTAACAGAGCTGGATTTGTGAATGTGGGCGACCATTATAAAATTGTTAAGAGTTGAATTTGCCGTTGAGGTGGCGATTAATGTTTCACACTTAATAACTGAAAAAGAGAGGGGGAGGAGGAGGGAGACAAAGATTTTAAAAATTATTATTTATAATGGCCAAAGTTAAAGATATGAGTTACTGGGGGAGGGATAGGGGTAGGCGGGGAACTACACCAGTGCTGTAATGTCTGATATCGCAGAAGAACACACCTCTACCGTAATCGACTCATTGCTGCCGGTCGTCACCGCCGTCACGTAGCCAGAGTCCATCTTGGTCTCGGTGTCCTCCTTACTGACGGGTTCATCTGTTAAAACAAACAATAATCAAACAGCTGAATGTACACATAACTCTAGTCCTCAAAGAAGTAAAATTTGTTTTATTTAATGACGCCTCCAGGGCACATTGATTTTTATCTTATCATCGGTTATTGGACGTCAATCATATGGTCATTCTGACATATTTACCATGGGGAAACTCGCTTCTGCCACATAGGCTATTCTTAACGATAAGCAGCAAGGGTCTTTTATATGCACAGCCCCACAGACAGTACAGCACATACCATGGCCTTTGATGAACCAGTTGTAGATCACTTATTGGAACAGAAAATAGCCTAAACTGCAAATGATCCCCATTGAGAAGGATCGATCCAACAACAGACCGGTTCACAGGTGGACATACTACCGTTTGAGCTCTATAAAAGCAATTTAAGTACTACCAGTTAAATAATATCATAATGGTCAGGAACATGATAAAAATAAAAGGAAAGAGTCTTATTTGATTGGGGGTTGATAATTTGTACTTACATTCACTTTTCAGTAGAATACTTTTAATTTCTTTATCCTGAAACAACAAAAACAAACAAGAGATTAGACATGAAAAAAATGTAAGTTAAAAATCAATATATAATTTTTTTATTTTTTTTAACGACACCCTGACACATTGGTAAACCTGTTGCTATTATGCTTCGTGTCACCGGAAGTGGAACAACAAAACACCAGCGTTTTTCAGTTGAAAAGTAAGTGCCAAAAGGACAAACAACTGACTTTCAAACCTTTTGCAGCATGTAAATGATACACAAAAGTATTTCACTTTATAACTTTTTAGATTATATACAGTTGCTACGGTAATAAAAATCATAACTGAAAAGTGCCAAAAAATGGCTAAAAATGCATTAAACAAAATTCACCATAAAACATTTATTATTTAATATTCAATATATCTTCTTGGAAATTTTGTATAAAAATTTGGTCTTTCGTTTAATTTCCAAAACTGTAAAAAAAATTGTTCAATAGTCCCTAGAAGAAACGTTATTGTTAAAAATGATGGTGCCAATCTGATGTGATGCAAAGTATACGTGTAAGGTGTCAAGTCAAACTCAGAGTATCTGCAACTCGTGGTCTTTAAAGGAAACCCACTAATGCATTTTGGATTAGCAGCAAGGTCTTTTATAAGCACCATCCCACAGACAGCATTACACATATACTGTGGTTTTTGCCACTCAACTTGTAGACCACTAGCTGGAACAAGAAATAGCCAAATGTTTCAACTAAAGGTGATAGATACTTTGATCCATCACACTTATACATCAAGAATCCCAAAGCTATATATATAGTTAGGGTAGATAACTCCAATTATCAGCTTGTTCTATAATCATCGGAGAAACCATTCACGAACGTTCGCAAAGGGAATTATTTGACTGGTTACTGTAGTCTTCTATCACCGATCTAGAGAGGGACAGCGAGCAGTCGTACTCGTGAACAAGCCTCGTGAGTTACCAAAAGTATTTATCATAACGGAAATAGCCAAAACATTTCGACTGACTTACATAGACGGAAATAACTTTGCAACAAGTTGCCAGAACGTGATGTAACATTCAATTACATTTGAAAGCCATTATATTTTGCAAATAAGAAATGTTGTCATTTTATTGAGAATTTAATAACTTGAAAGTTTACTTGCCGAGTGGCAAGTTAGATCTTGCAGATCAGCTGCCTGACCATCAAATTCCACTTGCCCTGGGCATTGGGCAATAGTATTTCTCAACCCCTGATATACAGACTCAGTCTGAATTGGATACTTGAATTAAATATACTGTTCTAAATAAGGATGTTGTAATAAGAAAAATTTATTTGAAAATTTTCTGAGATTCTGTAACAATATTTAAAAAGAGAAATTACTCACATTTAGCTCAACCCTGTCCTATCTTGTCCTGTAAAACATATTATTCACGTTTTCTCATATGCCATTGCCTTACGGCCTGGTAGTAATAAAATTCTGTTCTGTTCTGACAACTGTGTCCTGATGGCCAAGTGAAAATTACCTTCTTATTAGTGTTATGATTTTTATCTTCTTTCCGGTGTTGAAGCTCAATCGTTTTCTTTTCTTCGTCCTTTATTTCAACTGATGGAAGAAGATTTTTGGAAGAATTCATTGCATCGTCTGCCGACTGAGAAACATTTATTTCGATTTCTGTAAGCAATATAATATTTTATAAAAACTACTTTCTATATGGTTGAGAAAGACATTATCTTATATAAAACAATCATTAAATACTGTATCTGTAAGAAAAGCAAGATTTTACAAAAAAACTACTTTCTATATCACTGATAAAGACTCCCTGAAGAGAAAACAATATTTCAAATAATTTTTTTTTTAAATATGGTATCTATAAGAAAAGTAGTATTTTATAAAAACTACTTTCTATATTAAAATAAAGTATAATCGGGAAAGATTCCCTGAAAAGAAAACTATAATTTATATAAAAACAATCTTTAAATATGGTATCTTTATGGAAAGCAGTATTTTAAATAAACAAATTTCTATAAGACTGAGAAAATTCCATGAAAAGAAAACCATAATTTTTATTTAACTTTAAAAATCTTTAAATATTGGTCTGTACAATGTAATTTGCAGAAACTATTTTATATAAATATTCGAGTGGAAAATATTCATTTCTCACTCAAATTATAAGATAAATGCAACTTGGGAAACATCAGAATTTTTGTGGATCACATTATAATTACTTTATTACAGGCCATAGGATTTCGAATTTCATGGGAAACACTTTTTTGGTTCCGTGCTTTTGGTAATCCAAAATAACAATGCAGTGATACAAAAATAATGGGAAATGAAATTTCAGTTCCGTGATTTTGACAACACAGTACCGACTTGCTACCGTTAAATCCTATGGTCTGTTATTAACACAATAAACTGACCTATTGCTTTTCGTTGTCGTGGTACGATGATTAATCTTATAATTATCGCCACCGAGGCACCCAATCCAACCGACAGAATGATCACTCCGTATACAGGAATCTTGTCAAAGTGAAGTACTGAAACAAACAAGTTAAAACATGTACGGAATGTCTCTTATTTAAACATGTATGGAATGTCTCTTATTTAAACATGTACGGAATGTTTCTTATTTCGTTTAGATTTATCGGGGTATGAACAAAAAAACATCCGCAGACTGTGTGAATCGGCGAAGCCGCTGACACAAAAGTTTGCAGATGTTTTTTTTGGTTCATACCCCGATGAATCTAAAAGAAATAAGAAACATTCCGTATAATTAAATTTGGGACATACATTTTTAGTAAATATGCAAACAAGTTCATATTTTAATTTCATTTATTTTGGGAAAGTATTGCAAAATAACGCTCAAGAATACTAAAGAACAAATATTATTAAATGACGTCATGTTATTCCTCAGTCTAAATATAGTTTGTAAACACAGCTGTTACAAAGAAGTTCCATGACGATGTCATTTTACGTTCATCGAGAAATGAACAAACCTAATCATAATAGAAATTTAATTATATACAGATGACCTTCGATAACTCAAACTTCAATCTCTCAAAAACGTCAATCTCTCGAAGTGAAACAAAAGTCTCATCCGAACTACTATACACACTAGTAATAACAGATATCGAAAACTCAAATGTCAATCTCTAGAAGTAATTCTTCGGTTCCATGACAAAAGTTAATTGATATTGAACTTTGTAAACTCTAAGTACTATATATCTGTAATACTTTACAGAAGAAAGAATTGTCAATCTAGCGAAGTGTAAGTGTCTCACAGTGCCCTCAAAAGTACCCGGTCATCGGCAGTAAATCGCCACCTGTAACAACTTTTGTCATAACCTAATTTTCGTTTTTGGAAAAATATATATTGTTTTATGCATGCCAAGATTGCCAGCTACCATCACTGCTGTACCCTTTAACTTCTCAAACTACTGACACAAGACATTTTACCTGAACCATGGTATAGGGACTTCCATGTTGAGCTTATGGTTTATGATTTATTTATCGAGCATAATACATTATTATTTTTTAAATATTGGTAATAAGCGAGATGCAGTGGTTATGTAAGTAGTTGAATGAAGTATTTCTATGGAAAAATCAAATATTTATATTTAAAATTAATTCTTTGTTTGGAAATTATTTAGGTTAAGGGACCGTGAGAGTATGCGTTTAAAGAAAAATGTACAGAAAATACTTACACCGTGACCCGTCGTAGAACACAGAGAATGCGTTGATCAACACAGTAAGACCGTAGAAAATTGGCAGCAACTTCAAACCATTCTTCAGAGGTTTCTCCTGAAAGAAAACATTAAAATAAAAATTTTTTTACAACAGAGATACATTAAAAAGATTAAACACAAAAAAGATATTTAAACATTTTAACATACACACATATATTATTATTAAAACATTTTAATAATGGAGCATAGAGCTCTAGTTTAGTCAGAATGGGTCCAGTAATGCCTCTTTTTTACTCACCATATTTTATATTTGTCTGTCTTTAATTTAACAGACTCCAAAACAGTGTGAAAGTACCCACACCCCACCCCCAATAAAATCTGTGGGTGGTCATTTAAACTATAAATTCTGTGAATAGCCCCATCCCAATATAAGTTCAGTGAGTGGCCCCTTCTACTATAAATTCAGTGAGTGGCCGCTTCCCAATATGAATTCTTTGAGTGGCCCCTTCCCAATATAAATTCAGTGAGCGGCCCCTTTTCACTATAAATTCTGTGAGTGGCCCCTTCCCACTATAAATTCTGTGGGTGGCCCCTTCCCACTATAAATTCTGTGGGTGGCCCCTTCCCACTATAAATTCTGTGGGTGTCGTCTTCCCAATATAAAATACTGGCTATGCATATGGATAAGAGATAGCAGTCCTCAAAATCTGGGAGTAGGATGTAGCTCAAATGGTAGAGTGTCTACCTATGAACCGGTCAGTCGTTGGATCGATCCTTCTCAGTGAACCCATTTAGTTTGGGCTATTTTCCATTCCAACCAGTGGTTCACAACTCGTTCATCAAAGGACGTGGTATGTGATGTCCTGTCTGTGGGACGGTGCATATAAAAGATCCCTTGCTACTTATCGGAAAGAGTAGCCCATGTGGTGGCAGTGGGTTTCTTCTAAATAAATATGTCAGAATGACCACATGATTTACATCCAACAGCCGACGATAAGATAAAAATCAATATGCTCTAGAGGCGTCGTTAAATAAAACAAACTTTACTTTTACTTTTCCTCAAAATCTGTAACAAATGATAAGACTTACTTGATTCAATACCAACTTCCTGATGAGCATGAATATGAGAGCGGATACGAGACCAGACATTACAGGCGAGATGAACCATGATCCAACTAAAAGTACAAACAGTAAACTGTACCCATTAAATCACAAAAAGTAAAATGTACCCATTAAATCACAAACCGTAAACATTACCC
This sequence comes from Symmetromphalus regularis, assembly GCA_032355785.1. Taxonomy (NCBI): domain Eukaryota; kingdom Metazoa; phylum Mollusca; class Gastropoda; order Neomphalida; family Neomphalidae; genus Symmetromphalus; species Symmetromphalus regularis. Next base: position 3,356 of record JAULBS010141384.1, on the reverse strand, counting down.
ATTAAAACACACAGTAAACTGCACCCATTAAATCACCAACAGTAAACTACACCCATTAAATCACCAACAGTAAACTACACCCATTAAATCACCAACAGTAAACATTACCCATTAAATCACAAACAGTAAACTGATCCAACTAAAAGCACAAACAGTAAACTGCACCCATTAAATCACAAACAGTAAACTGCACCCATTAAATCACCAACAGTAAACATTACCCATTAAATCACCAACAGTAAACATTACTCATTAAATCACCAACAGTAAACTGCACCCATTAAATCACAAACAGTAAACTGCACCCATTAAATCACAAACTGTGTTAAAAAACACAAAATGGGAGATAACTCTTAAAGGTTTAAAACTCACTAATCATGCCCAGTTTTTTCCAGCCTATTCCGCGAGTTCCCTGGGCAACCAGACTGAATCCGATGGTGGCTCCCACTATACTGTGTGTACCGGAGATGGGAAGCCCTGCAATGGTCGCTCCTATCAACATGGCACATGAACCTGGCAAAAAATAATAACAAATCTTCAAATTTATATAAAAATAACTTTCTGACACGTTTAAAGGAGAGTGGGATGTAGCTCAAACGGTAGAGTGTCTGCCTGTGAAGCTGTCGGTTTTCAGATCGATCCTTCTAAGTGGACCCATTTAAAGTTTGGGCTATTTTCTGTTCCAATCTATGGTCCAAAACTGGCCATGGTATGTGCTGTCCTGTATGTGGGACAGTGCATATAGAAGCCCCCTTGCTGCTTATCGGAAAGAGTAGCCTATGTGGCTGCAGCTGGATTTCTCTACATAAATATGTCAGAATGACCTTATGATTGACGTCCAATAGCTGATGATGAGGTAAAAGTCAATGTGCTCCAGAGACGTAGTTAAATAAAACAAATTTTACATTTACTAAAGAACAGAAACATAACACCATTTTTAGTTAATAGCACACACAGACAGTATTTATCATAGGTGTATAGGTTCATATTTGGTGGGGTGGGGGAGGTAGATTTTGTGTGTTTTTAAGCATTTTAAAAGAAAATACCACGTTAATTTTTGCCCAAGTAAGAAACTTGATCCAGCTTTTGGGGGAAGGCAACAGGCCCCCTTTTTTTTCCACAGTCTCATACACTTATGGTATTTAAAAACCCTATTAAAACAGATGAGGCATAACAAAATACGAAAATTATAAAAATAAATAATATGTTTTAGATATTTAACTTTCATCCATGCATGGCATGAGTCATCTCCTTGTTATGATGGATTGAAAATGAGGAAAGTGAAGTACTGGCTGTAGGCTCTTGTATCTCACACAGTTAAGCTATCAGACTCTTGACTGGTAGGTTATGGGATCAAATCTCAGTCGTGGCATGGAAGTGAAATACCGGCTGTAGGCTCTTGTATCTCACACAGTTAAGCTATCAGACTCTTGACTGGTAAGTAATGGGATCAAATCTCAGTCGTGGCATGGAAGTGAAATACCGGCTGTAGGCTCTTGAAACTCACAGTGTTAAGCTAAGTAATAGGATCAAATCTCAGTCGTGGCATGGAAGTGAAATACTGGCTGTTGGCTCTTGAAACTCAGTGTTAAGCTATCAGACTCTTGATTGGTAAGTAATGGGATCAAATCTCAGTTGAGGCATGGAAGTCAAATACTGGCTGTAGGCTCTTGAAACGCAGACAGTGTTAAGCTAAGTAATGGGATCAAATCTCGACTGAGATTAAAAATCAATGCTTCAATTGAGTTTTAAAATTCTATGCTTCAAATCATATAAAAAAATTCATGCCTGAATTGAGAGTAAAAAATCAATGCCTCAACTAAGATTTAAAATTCCATGCTTCGCCTGATTAAAAATTCCATGCCTCAACTGAGATTTAAAATTCCATGCATCAACACAGATTTGATCCCAGTACCTACCAGGCAAGTCTGATAGCTTAACCACAGCACTACCGGGCTCTCTGACCAGATCGTACTAAAGTCTTACAAAGATTCTCTATCCAGTAAAGTACATAGTGACCTCATAACCAGACCAGATATAAAATGTAGTACATACCATGGGCTACCAAGCATGAGATTCATTCGAGGCTGAAGTCACTTAAACTATTGCCCACTTTACATCGTTCCAGTCGGCAAACAAACAGAAATACAAGCCAGTGACTATACAAGATTTCGTTACTGGATCCACGCATAACGTCTCTGAGTGTATTGTGGGGCGACAGATACAGCATATATTGTATCACTTTTAAATATCCAGTGAGGTCACAGATACAGCATATAATGTATCAATTTAAATATCCAATGAAAGAAAGACTATCTGGGGTTTTGTTAATTCCACACTGGGTTATGAATGGCATAACTAATACCGGAAAGATCATTTTGCATTTTTGAAGTCACTGACACCAATTTTAGGAAATTAAGCTGAGTAGCTGAGACACAGGATTTCTGCCAGAAAATTATTTCAGAGTACACCGAATGAAGGGGAGGGTGGGGGGGGGATGGGGTTGTTATCTCTGGCTCCTTGAAGAACCTTTAAAAAGAAATTATCCCAACAATTTGAGGGTACTGAGTCATACCCTCAGAAAATTTAAGGATATGGAATTTTACCCATTTTACCCTGGTGAAAAGCCTTGGATACTATATGCACAAATTGTGGATCATGAGGTGAGTGACTCAAAGTAACATTCTATCTCTCCCTATGTTATTTTCACTCACCAACAGTCTACATGTTCAGTTTTAAATGTCATTTATGGGTTTCAATTCCATGATATCTACCTCAAAAAATGAAATAAGAGTAGGTTTGTTTCTTAAAGTAACGTTTGTTTTATTTAATGATGCCTCCAGAGCACACCGATTTTATCTTATGATCGGCTATTGGATGTCAGTCATATGGTCATTCTGACATATTTATTTAGAGGAAACCCGCTGCCGCCACCTAGTCTACTCTTTCCGATAAGTAACAAGGGATCTTTTATATGCTCCGTCCCACAGACAGGACAGCACATACCACGGCCTTTGATTAACCAGTTGTGGACCACTGACTGGAACGGAAAATAGCTCAAACTGCAGTTGGGTCCACTGAGAAGAATCGATCTGACAACCGACCGCTTCACAGGCAGACATACTATTGTTTGAGCTACATCCTGCTTGTTTATATCTCCTAAATTCACATCCCGATAGTACATGTATATTGACTAGTACATGTATATTGACTAGTACATGTATATTGACTAGTACATGTATATTGACGGTGCCATCATATTTTGGTGGATTGTCCTCTCCTTCAGCCTGTTAGAGATAATGTGTTTGTTAATGAGGGTGTGGAGGATTGTCCTCACCTTCAGCCTGTTAGAGATA
>JAULBS010141383.1:0-27400 GCA_032355785.1 Symmetromphalus regularis | reverse complement strand
AGAATTAATTTTAAATATAAACATTTGATTTGTCCATTAAAATACTTCATTCAACTACTTACATAACCACCGCATCTCACTTATTATCAATATTTTTAAAATAATAATGAATTATGCTCACGGACAAATAAATCATAAACCATAAATTCTACATTACAATTTACATGGAATTCCCTATACCATGGTTCAGGAAAAGCGTCTTGCGTGAAATAATCACATATAATCTTTGTAAAAACAACGAAAACTGAAATCCGCATTTGTACGAAATGTCGATAAGTTGTTGAATGTATTACAAAGTTATGATACAGCATTCATAGCCAAACCGGAAATATGTTCTCACTCTCAGCATTTTCCTGATTTTTTGCGGTACATTTTATTCGTAAATTTTTGTTTGCATATATGGAGTACTTTGATGAAATGGGTAAGTGACGATTTGGTACAAACAAATGCATCCATGTGGTTGAAACATGAAGAAAATTCGAAAGTTTAAGTATCTGTGTTGAGGTGTACAATAAAAAAACAACACTTTATTCTTTAAAACTAATATTTATTTATTTCAATTTTAAATTTGATAAATTTCAATTTAATTTGGTGACAGGTACGTTTTCGTCCGGCACAAACTGACCGACACAGGTCATTTTGACAGGCACGTCTCAAAACATAATTTCCAGGCTTGTGTAGATACATAAAATTTTCAGTTTTTATGCCTTATTTTGGTGTGACATTTTGCTGTGTAAACCACTTTGCAGAATTTTATCACTTCATAATGCGTGCTACTTAAATATCAGAATTAATAAAAGCACATTAAATTGTACCCAACAGCTTACAAACTAGAAATGTTGTTTACTGTTAAATTATAGTATCAACTCTTTTTACAGGATGCTGGAACAATTTGAAAAAGACTAATTCATGTCCACTTAATAAATCTACATGTAGTTAATTACCTCCAATACTTTCTAGCGGATCCAATGTTATCTCGGGTGCAGCCTGGTCAGGTTTCCGCTTGGCAGTGGTATTCAGAATTTTGTTCATAAAGGAAACCTTGGTATCATAGAAAATCAGTGAGCGCACCTTGGCTAGAAGAGCTGCTGTAGACCGACTGTAGGTATTGGCAGGTCGAAGGTCAATCAGAGGCAAGAAAAATGTCTCCAAGTTTACATTCAGAGATTGAAGGAGCGCAAACCTTAAACGAATACTTTCTGGGGGTATTTCTGTATAAAAAGAAAAACAAATTAATACCTGCAAATAATCTGCATTTTCTAACATTTTACAGAAGATCATGTGAGTAATTTTCTCCTTTAATATTTCGTCAGTTTCATATTGATTTCAGTCAGTTTCATATTCATTTCAGTCAAACCATTTGTATTAATATGTTTCAAATTAAGTGTAACAAACAAAAAACAACTAAAATGTAGTTTGTCATTGTAAAAAGCTGGTAGCCATTTTTTTATATCAGTTAAGACCTAATTTAACCATCTGACCAGCCAATGAATGGGTGGTGGCAACCCAGACCAGTTTACCCCAGTTGAAATTATTATCTCCCAATGAATTGGATCAGAGATGTTAAAAGAACATCAATTAAGATGTAATTTAACCTTCGATATCTTCAGTGATATGTGCAGATAAACTTCACAAAATAAAGTTTGGTAAATATTACTAAAATTTGTTTTATTGACTAGTTTCATTAAACCATGTACTTTGGTGACTTCCAACATTTCCTTTCTATACATATTTTTACATACTATAGCCAGTTTATCATTAACAGTTCAATCTGTGTTTGTAGTGTTAGAAGAGAAAACTGTGAATGGAGGTAGATCAGCCTGAATGTGATACCTTGAAGACAAGCATACTGTGCAGATGCTAGCTGAGCCTCTGTGAATGTGATCTCGTGTGCATGTATTCTAGCTGTTGAGACGACCAGCCTTCTACTGAACTCATTCACAAACAGTACTAGAGCTCTGTCCATCTCTAAAGTCCACAGTTTCGACATTGCATGGGCCTGATCATCATCAATACACCAGCAACTGAAAATTATAAATAAATACATATTTTATATTTGTCACTTTCTCGTCATTCAAGTGGGCAGTATCAGCCAGTGACTTCAAACTAACCGAGTTCAGTGATCAGTTTTATCTTAAAATACTTGTATCTCAGAAAGACGAAAAGTGGATATAGCATCTTCTGATCCAGGTGTCGTTAACTAGTACTTAATATAGGACAAGAAAGGAAGTTTTTTTACAAAGCCAAGTAATTTGTAATTAAATAAAGTACCACTATTGCATTGAAAATAACATCTTTGTACAAGAACAACATTTAAGACATAATTAAACAATGCAAGGTTCATTAGAGACTATAAAACACATTTTCTCTACACAAGACCCTTATGTTATAACACAATATGTAATAAATTAACATGATGCAACTGAAACCAATCATTTTAACTGATCAACAAGCTTGACAGTGGGTAATAACTAATTGGGGATAAGGAAGAACTGACTAAAAACTTTTGCATCTTGAAAATGGGCTATTTAAACCAGTTAGTATAATTTATATGTCATGCTGGAATCACTACTGCAATCAAGATATCTTACCAAGTTTCAATGCTAAAACTTAAATTTCTAGACTGTTGATGCAACTTCAAAAGATAAATCTAAATAGTTTATTTTTAACAACAACAAACAAATCCTTAAAACAAAATAAAGAAAAAAAGAACACAAGAAGAAATAAGTTGTAAGTGGTGATATATATACTGTAAAATACTTCATTTTTGCAGGAACTTAATTTCCATGCCATTCGCGCAAACGTATTTAGCGCGAAATTAAGAACCAGTGAAAAATTAAACTTGACCGTCTAGCTACTAGTAATTGTGGTCCGACTTTCAATGTTTTGATATGATCAATCAACGGTCACGCTTCAAAGTGTAGATAACGATAAGTTGTGAAAAACAAATTAATAAAACATCACATCATGCAATTTTATGTTCTTATATAAACTAAGTATGTTATAATTTATGTTTGATAATTATTTTTGACTAAATAACTTATTTTATTTTAAGTTGAATCGTAAAATGGCCACCATCTTAGTTTATTTGAGTGTGAAGCTGGTGGTAAGTAATTACTGTGACCACTGAAATTTTAGTTTTATTGTACACACAGAATGAGTGGCTGGGAGGACGATCAAGGATTAAATACATGTATGTGACCCGTTACATCAAAATTACGAATTGAGATGAACATATTCATTTTCCTTGGATGAAATGCTCCATTTTGATACCACTCACATCTGTATCCCTTCTGGTGGCCGAGATATCACCATGATATATGTTTTGGATAATTGGCAAGTTTATGAAAAAGGAATTCAGAGAAAATTAAGGTTAAAAATATAATGTAGTCAAAGATAAAATTTCTATCGTCATTTACATTTCTAAATATAAATGTTTAGTTAAAAAAAAATAGCTTGAAACACATTTGCCCAAAATTCCTAATATCGGTGAAATCAGCAAATTGCATAAAATTACTATTATTACGTCAGAAAGCTTGCTAAAAGTACTGTCAATTTACTCTGTGATCTTTTCATTTGCTATAAAGTCCTTATTAATGTGACAGACACGATATTTATAGGTTTTTATTGTGTGATTTAAGATTAGAAATCAATACGACTGAACTACGATTCTGTACTACAAGTGCTGCCATTAAACATGTGACCGAATTTGGCCAATCAGACAGGTGGATTTGTCTATGCATAACAAGCACAGTTATTTACGTAAATTAATATGATCCACAAATTCAATACGATCCCATTTATAGCACATTTAATTGGAAAACTCCTGACGTCATTTCAAAGAAGGGTCTCCCAGCCTCCGTTTGATACCAGGATTCCCCAATTTCTTTATAATATCATGGTGCAAAGTTGGTGAAAAAAATTGAATTTTTCACTACAAATCAGCCATTTTTCTTGAATGTGCCTCACAAAAGTTACTTTAAAACATCTTTTGGTTTGTATTTTCACAAAACTGATTGATGGAATACTTAGATAAGGTATTTATGAAGCTTATTAAGCCTTAATATGAGACGACTGAAAATGACCTAAATCTCTATGACTAATTCTTCAATACTTAGCTGTGTGACATAAGACCCAGTTTGATGTGACGAGTCACACATACTGGACTAATTAAACGGATATTTTGCTGTTCTATTACATGAATAATAATTTTAAAACAATGTTAAATGTTTGTTCCTTTCTTTCCAGAATAATATTTCACGGGTGTAAAGTTATGTTTACACTGCCCATGTGACATACATGTAAGCATATGACAGTATCAAATTCAATTTAGCATTGGTGATTACTACTTGCGTTTTGACATGTTCACACAAATATTTGGTTCGATTTTAAAAAATATTAATTGGTCAGCAATTTACTAAAATTTTATTTATACGAATCTTGAAAAAAAAAGTTTTTGTTTAATCAAGGATGCGCGAAATATTAATTCCACTAACATGGAAACTTATCTTCAGCTCAAAAATTACACCACTCGAAAATAAATGATTTTACAGTAGGTTAAGTGTCGCCCATGTACCGTTTAAAACTGAAGTCATATCCACAGCTAGTGAGACCTCTCCATACTGCTCGTACGTCATGCTGAGCAGTGTCCATGACAAACTGTAGAAACCCGTCTAATGTCAATCCCTTCACCTCCTTCTTCACCTCAACCTAACAACAAAGTCATAATACAACTTCAGTAATATTCAAAAAAACAACTGTGAAAAAAAAATTAATAAGTAAAAAATAATATTAATAAATGTATGTAACTCACAAAGTCCATGCAAATTTTGGATAAACAGGGATAACCATCCCAAGACCCCTCTGACGAAACTGATGACATAAAATCACCAGTACTAGTAAAACTAAAAGAAGACAAACACAAAAGGTAAATTAATTTACTTCATGAGATGCATTATGTCTAAAAGAAGGCAGTTTTCTTTAACCCAAATTACTGAGTAAAAAGAAAACAACAACAAAATGGTAATAAGCAATATCTATGTTTCAGGGGGAGATAATTCAATTTCCTACTTTCAGTATAAGTTTGGGATAACATTGCAATGTGTAGATGTGATGCAACGTAAGTTAATAACATATGAAATAGAAAATAATTTAAAATGTGTACCCAAAGTCAGGCACTAATCTAGCTGGTGAAATGTGTTTTTTTTGCCGAAAGTTCGCTCAAGTTGCTGACTTGTTAGCAGATCTTAGTGCTACAGACTATAATATTAACATGGAAACAGTAGTCAAACAATAAACAATTATGGCAAAAAATAAATATCTACTTTGCATTCTTTTGTATCTTTGGATACATTGTCAGGTGCATTGTTATTTCTGTAAGATTTCTCAGAAATGTCTTTACTCTTCAATTTTTCTTTACCAGAAGCTCCTCTGTAAAAAATAATAATGATCATTAAATCAGTAGTTAATACAAAAGAAGTGACAAACAGATTAACATGGTTTTTGTACAATATTTGTTTTGTTTACAATTAAACTACATTTTGTAATAAGTAAATAATTTGTAAATATCTAAATGTATTTAATTATATTAAATCTATAAGAAAATCCTAATTTGTGAATTCATTATGTACAAAATGTTGCTTATTTTTATTTTACTTAATTTAATTTGCTAGTTTAATTTAAAAAAAAATGATGGAAACCATATTTGTTCTTAATTTACATGTACATGCATTTCTGTCACTATTAGCACATAAATCTTTCCACAACACATTCAAAAAGAAGACAACGAAATAAAACAGATAATTACAAAAAACCTAAACTTCTACACATACAGTGCATGTATACTACATGTACATGTATGTACTATACAACTGACTATGAAGTGGAGAGGTGTAAATATTTATTTATCAGAAATTAAGTAATAATCTTTTTCTTTCAGAACACCCACATTTCAATGACATACAAAAGTTCATATCTTTTTAGCTAAAGCCTTTTACTTGAACACAAGCTGCATATAGCAGTGTATCTATTAGTCATTTATTATCTATTATCAGATTTAGGTCATCAAGGTCATCACCATGGACTTAAAAACTAATCTCTAACATGTTAAGATTTAGAAATGCTCTCCAACATTTGTAAGTCTGTAAGAAATGGTTTTTACCTGTCTCCATGTCCCATCACAGATTTTTCCTTGGATGATCTTGGAGACTTCTTTGCTAATTTACCTTTACTTGGTTTAGCAGCAGGAGAACTGTAATGTCAAAAACACAATAACCTTTACAGTATATAAAACAGTCACTTTTATTAATAATTCAAATGGACTGAAGCAGAAAATACTTACATCCACTTCACTAGAACAAAATTTACTTCAACACAATAATAATAATTAATCTGCATCCAAATAGAAACCTGACTAAAATCAAACAAAACAGAATGACAGTGTGCTGTATCTAAAATACATTTGTCTAATCCAGAGTTCTGTCTCAAATATTTTCATTTTATATATGAAAGTTTACTTGATGCATATCAGCATATGGCACCAATTGTGTGTAAAATAGCACTGAGTTAAATAAAAATGAAATAAAATGGCTTTATTAGACCAATAAAATATTTTAAAATCTTGTACAGAAGCATTACTTACATTTATAAATAATATATACTATTACTGTTTTAAGTTTTATTGTGGAAGAAAAATTATGGATATTCTTGACATTGGTAATGAGCAACACTTCTAATGGCTGGTTCCTATTTATTATATACATTCTGATTAACCCAAGTTAAAAAACAAGGTCTAATTATATTAGCATTCTCATCTCCATCAGTTAAAATAAATGTATACATTTTACACTAGTAGTGAAATGACGTAAATGGATGGTTTACATTTAAACCATGTAGTGTAATTTCAATGTAGTAAATAGAAATACTGAAGAATTGTAAGTGTTGCTATTCATTTTTATGCGCAAACAAAGTTTGCCATTTTCTATAGAGAAAATTTTAAAATACTGTTTTCATGTTAAGATACTGTAAAAAAAAATATATATATATTTTTTTTAAATGGCTTCTTTTTTTCTGTTTTACTCCGGTTTTTCCCATTTTCTTCTGAAAAGAATGAGAGAAAAAGACTTTCGAATACATATACAATTCGGATACGTATCACGAATATAAGTCAACCAATAAGACTATTTATTTATTAATACAACTAAGCAAAAAACACAGAAAAAGCCATTAAGTTTAATGATAATGAAAACAGTTTAAAACATGATTAACTAACATCACCGTTTTGTAAATTAATGGAATTGTCTAATCCATTACAATGTTTTCTTTTCTAAAAAAAATAGATGTAAATGACTTACACATCTTTGTCTTTTTCCTGTGTTATTGCTATCCCATACTGCCTCAGCAGAGGATTGACGTAGTCTGACAATGGTTTCTTTGTGGGTCGGACCTGATTGAGGAATATACACAACATGTTGTCTGGACTACTGTTCAGAATGTGATCCTTCTCCAAGCAGATGAAGCCAGACTCCTGCCAGGCACCCGGAGATCCTTGTTGCTGATTGACAAAGAAACAACTATGAAAGATTTCTGTAACAATCTGAAGAGCCATGTCGGTCAGCTCACGTTCTCCCTGATTGTGGAAGAGCTTACACTGTAGGTACAGTTCTAGTGCACTGTTTGCCGGTGGTTCTGACAGGAGCATGTGGTTAACAACAGAAACAGTAAACACTTCATCAGGTATATCAACAAACCCTTCTGGGTCACAGTTCAAGCTTTCAACCAGTGCTTTGCTTTTGTACAAAGTCTTCTGAACACTTTCAATGTTAGCTTTGGTGGGAAGATTGATAACTGCCCAGCCTTTATTTTTTGGGACAGGGGCAGCTGTTTTGGATGTTTTGCCATCCTTTTCAGCATCACATTTGTCTGCACTTCCATTCCCAGAAGTGTTTTCCTTTCCAGAAACCACTCCACTATCTGATAATGATGGAACGGTTTTATCAACATGTGGCACAAAAATCTCATCTCTTTCAATGCCACCATTTATATCACAAGCTCGCTTTATGGCATCTTTTACAGCCTCAATCTCTATTTGCTGAGTAACTCCTGTTAAAACGAGAAGTCTGGTGTGACCGGTGGAACCCATGATGGACATGGATGCATCAGTGACTGCCTCAGATAGCACTTTCCTTGTGTGAGGCTCTCCAAATCCCAATCCACGAAGGATGCCAGAGATGTGCACAGCTCGATAGAACCACATGTCCTCTAGTTGAAGATCTTCACAACTGACCATGTTCATAGAGCTGCAGCTTGTGACGTTGCTGGAGCTAGAGGTCACCGACGTCATTGAAACTGATGCTGTCGACAAAGACAAAGCTTCTTCACACGATGGCAGGCTGTCTATATCCACCAAGGACGCACCACTACTCTGTCGAGATGGTGTTCCGGAATGCTTTCTCAACTTCTGCTTCTTCTTCTTGGAAGATGACGATGTTGATTTTGATGCTGTTGCCCCCTCATCTACCAAACGGGCATATGGGAAACTTGGCAACACTGGGGTAGGACCCAGGATCTGAACAGCTTCTGCTATTGCTAAGTTCACTTCCAACAGCGAGTGGAAATATGTTGAAAACAATACTTGGTCATTCGTTGTACCACCACTATCACAGGCTACACTTTTTGATGAGAATTTCCTATCTTCTTCACTGTGAAGCATTTTTAACTCTGTCTGTAGCTGACGAAAAACTCCCTGCATCAAACTGTACCTTGAGCCAAGCTTAGAAAGAGAACTTCCATTGCCTCCTTCAAGAACATGTAAAATTCGTAGAGACTGTGCTAATATGTGGAAAATGTGTTCCTTAATCAGTGCTGGAATGTCTGTCCTTCTTAAATACGTACAAATCATCTCGACCATGTGAACAAGAACAGGAGGAGTGATGACAATGTTGTCAAGACTATACAGACTAGGATGCATCAAAACTGACGAAGGGAGCGATGTTTCGAGAGATTCGCATTTCTCACTCTTCTTACAACTCTTCATACCACATCCAAACTTTTCTGTGACGAGGGTCTCCATGTAAGCCACTGCCATGAGAAACTGTTTGGGCAGGGCGTGAATGCTGAGCATGATGCCTGGCGGAGGAGAGACACCCAGGCGAACATGAACCCTGTCTCCAGGAATGATAACAGGTGAGAACTGCTCATTCTGGTTTGACTGAGAGCTTGTATCTCGAGGATAGCAAACCACTTCTTGTCTGGTAGGCTGGCCGTACTTGTTAACTTTCTTTCCACTGTAAGTAAACACTCTTGCCCATGGTGATTTATATGGGACATTCCTTAAAAAAATTAAAAACAAAAACTTAACTGAGAATGCATATAAAGTTTTTAAAAAGTAAATAATGTCATTCTAAAGAACATAAGTATCTACACATTCCAGAGGTTTATTAAACAAAAGTCAAACCTATATATAACCACTCAAGGTACCTACTAAATGTGGCATAATAAACAGGTTTTTTAAAATACAAGTTGAAATACATGAATTTGAACTAAGGGACAAATATAAAATGACTTTTATAAAAAGGTAGTCATTAGACCAGTTTTGACTAGTTTTTATTTCTCAGTTATAAGAACCAAGTAAAACCTCACACACTTTGTCGAAATCAGTTTGATTTTAGAGTAGGATTAATAAGATCTTCTCCAACCCCCTCACTTCATTTTACAAGAAGTGATGTTATTCACCAGATTAAGTGACCACCTCAGGGTAGATATTTTCTGAATATTTGCTGATTTCATCATTGTTCCCAAAAATACACCTAGTGCATAAAACACAAAATCTTTAGCTTTACTTCTGTGTTGAAAATGTTTCATGACATTTGCAAACACATTAAACCAAACTTCTGACACTATTAGAATACACCAGCCCATGAAATTGAGACAATCTTGCAAGAACACTTTACAGCCATCACTAAATCCTTTTACTGTGACACTATGATGGTCATTTTAATATATTAAGTCTTATATTTTTCCTACAGGAGTAAAATGCTGCCACAAACTAATTTTATGGTAGTTTTTACAAATGCAATATTGACTGCCACTGTGATTTCAAGGCAGGGGTAGAAATTAAAAAATATTTCCACTTGTCTTGGGAACAAGTAGCCTAAACAATAATTAGTCCCCACAAAAATTGAGTAGCCCTCATTATTGATTGAAATAATATGATGAACAGGTATACAACATCAGAGGCCTGTTCTGAGAAGACAAACCTCTGATAGGAAGCTGGTCAACACATGTTATAGTACATCTTTGATCCAGTAATAGGTATCCATCATATGCTATCCATCAAATTTGGAATAGCATGAAATTGTGAAAAAACTTTTTTAAATCTTCAGGCTCGGAAGATTAGCATCATTTAAATTTAACTAATACTTTGGGTGAGTGGGTGTTTTCTTTCCCTGCAAGGCTGTTACATTCAGTGACAAGACAAACATTGTGTAAAATGTTAAATGCTTACTCTTTCTTTGACTTGAGTCTGTCTGTCTTACAGCTGACAATCAGACAGCCAGCTCCAGGGAAGTGAACGTCTGTGTTAACTTTGGTTTCTGTGACGGGAAATTCTTCACACAGAAACATTTCTGGAGCAGTCTAAACAGAATACCAAATAGCATATAAGACAATAAATTAACAATTAATTACCAAAATTGTCTAAATTTAATATTTACTGAAGTCTTTTTTCACAGAGTTAAGATAGAGCTTTAATAAAGAGGCTACATCTATGTTGAAAACATTCCATTCAGACAGGTGCTTTGTAAGAAATTTGATCTTTCTTCAAAAACAGCAAGAATAGACATGTTAAGAATTATTAGTTATCTTCTCAACATACATTGTACTGTAGTGTTTAATTCCACCAAAATCTAGACCAATGGCAACATAAACAATATAAAGCTAACTTGAACTTTGTGATAACACTACAATTATTGTTTTTCATCAGAAGTATGGTTTAGTTAATAAAAATAATAACAAACAATAATTTAACTGAACCCTTCCTCCCTTAATTAGTATGTAGATTTTCATGAGATTTCAATCAGTTTTAATTTAAACTTGTTTGCTAGCCGTAACCCCCTACAGCCTCCCCAAAAGTGTCCAGATTGTATGTTTCACAAAACTTGCTAAGTCCACTGTTTGAGTAAATGGAGATAACCACATAAATTGCACTTGATGTAATGTTACACATCAGAACACTCCTGTAACAGCATTTGTACAACACAATTATATAAAATGATGTCTGGGTTTTGTCACCAATGCATGCAATGGAAACTGTCAAAACATTGGGTTTTTTCCCTAAAACTTAATCTTAGGGACTTTTGTGATTTATTTTTTGAGAAATTCCCACCTGTAGACACAGACAAATCTGATTGGTTAACTCAATAACATAGTCTTCCCCCTGATTGGCTGCTCTTGCTATAGCTATGGCAAGTTCATGATTGATGCGATCGCCATTCTTGTAGATCAGTTCTGTTAGGGAACAAGCATTGAGAGCCAAGCACTGCCTTAAAGAGATGGCGTTTGTCAGCGACGTACTTTCCACAGCACCTGTTACAAAGAGAAGACGAAAAATTCAGAGAAGTTAAATATCACGTCCAGGAAATGAAATAATCAATCACCAAATACGAGCACATTTTACTTTTGCCTGGAAAAAACAGTATAAATTGGTCCTGGCTCTTAACCTTTAAAAACAGTAAGTACAATAACTGCTAGCATTATGAGCACTAATATAATTAACTTTAAAAAATATATTTGTAAAATCTGTATGGCTCTAATCAGTATTTCGTTAATGATTTTTGGGTTTATTTTTGTATGAAATAATCTGTCAGCAACAATTTGCAATTTTGGAACATGCTATGTATCATTTCCTCCCATAATGCATTTAAGAAACAGGAAATACAAATTTTAAAGGGCCAGTTCGATTGTCAGTAAATTTCGCCTTCAGTATTCAAGCATTTGCATGATGTTGTCGAGAAAAGTCACCTGCAGTGCCCAGAAGATTAATATGTATGAAGCAGCTATTTTGTCCAAAGAAAGTTCAAATGGATTAATGTAGCAAACAATCACCTGTAGGCATTGGTGGTGCCAGCAGATGGTCTGACAAGAGCTGCAGGTTTTCAATGTCCAGCTCCTGTAACAGGGCTGTGCTGGCAGCCATGCTTGAGCCACCCAGACCTGGTGTACAGGTGGTGAAACCCAGTGTAGGCGAGTTACAGTGATCTATCAATTGCAGTAATGCTGTACGAAGATACATTCTCACCAGCGTTGACTCACACTTCAAAAGTTCTCTGAAAAGAAAATTGTTAAACATTTTCAGGTCATTCATAATAAAAGTCTGCATATACCTATTCTTTTTCAAATTAGTACACTTACATTTGTAATATGTAGATTTTAGGTGGTGGAGGGAGGAATGGAATTTTAATTGAATTTAAATGATTAATTTAAATTTATATGTGGGCCTCAAACTAAACCTACCCACACAATGACATGCTGACAAACAATTAATGAAGACTAATTAAGATAGAAGACCATGAATCCTGAAGGTTTGAGTCACATTGGTTTATGACCATCATACTTATTTAGGAGAGATTGTTTTGTACTTCACCTGTGAATATGAACATTGGATGTGTCCAGGATTTGTCCACCAGTTATTGAGGACTTGCGAAGCCCCTTCGGAGGTTTCTCCAGCATCTCAATCGGGAACCAGTACCTCACCATTACACCTTCACTTCTTAAGTATGTCTCAACTTGCACAAGCTCATTTTGCTGCAAATATATAAAACAATTTTATATAATTATAATAATTAGTCACAATTTAACACATTATATACTAACTGTTCTGTTATCCAGTCCTAGATGAACTAAGTGAAATAATTTATATGACATAATTATGTGTCTCATAGCAATGACCTCAATATTACAATGTTGTAATAGTAAGTTAAAACTACTCACAGTATCAATATCAAGCACGGTCCCTGTTAAACCAAATGTTTTCAGCATGGCACTGACGGCAAATGGAGGCAACGACCCTGAAGTAGTGAGCTCACTGATATTAACTGTTGTGCCTTTCTTGACCCTCTCTATAGTGAACTTGGCAAGATCTTCCTTGATGTCGTCTATAGTTGGCAGGTGCAGATCTCGGGGCAAGCCGCCATTTTCTTCATACAGAAACTCAACAGTCTGTCGAGCAATTTCAGTCATTCCTGCAAACAATGAATAAATTATATGTATTGATAGTGTTGGTCCTGTTCTTATAAACAAATTTAATTGTATACTCCAGGTTAAAAGTCAGGCTTAATTTTTCACAAAATACTACCAGAATCCATTTAGATTCTTCAGAACAATCCAATATTTTAAATCATGAATGTTTTTTAATTAAAATTAATCTTTCTAGAATCCCAAGTGAATGCTATGGAAGTGATGACTGATTTTATAGAATCCCGAATGAATGCTATTGAAGAGATGACTGATTCCATATAATCCCAAATCAATGCTACGGAAGAGGACCAATTCTGTAGAATATCGAATGAATGCAATGGAAGAGATGAATGATTCTGAAGAATCTTGAATTAATGCTATTGACAAGATAACAAGATTCTTTAGAATCCCAAATGAATGCTAATGAAGAGTTGAATTATTCTACAGAATCCCAAGATAAAGGTGAGGTGATCAAAATTAGGTGAAATTATTCGTTTTTGTCTTGGCTATATTAGCAGTTCCAGTTGTGTTAATTAGGTGTAATTGGTAGAGTATTTTTCACTTGAAGTATCAGTGTAAATGCAGATTCATATTAATAGTGTCTTCCAAAGTAAAACAGATAAAAAGCACTCACCAAGCTGCAGGGCTCCTCGGATCTGTTCCAGTCCATCTTTTCTCTCTGCCTCATTGCGGAACCGCCGTCTAATGATGGGGAACACTCGCTGCTCCCAGGCACGCACCAGCAGGGCATAGTGGTCTTCAGTGGTGCTGTCCTCATCAACCTCCACATCAGACTCATCATCAACGCTCACAACTACGGTCTGGTTTACTGTACCCATCGTTGTCATCTTATCGTAACTCGGCAGCAGCTTGTACTGCATGCAGTTCTCAACAACGTACTCTGTAACATACAGCCAATGTTTGTAATTACATACAGGTTATGAATACCTCACTATAGTAATGACATGACTGCATATTTGTTAAAAACTCAATCAGCAAATTATCTCTAGTAGGTTTTAAATCATTATTCACAAAAAGGTTATCAGACTTGTTTTACAAAGACTCATGCTAAAGGTAGAGTCAAATATTTCAAGTAATTACATATCCTGCTGTTTATAGAAAAGAATTTCAAAAAAAAATTAAAAATTAATTTAGGCATGGCACAAAAGCTGTTTGAATTAACATCGATAAACAAAACTACTTTTACGCTAGCGGCCCAGTGCTCAAAAAATGTTTAGAAATAGAAGTAACCCCTACCCAGGGTAGAACAAAGGACAATCTATTTTTTCTTATTTCTCAAGGTGTCTAGTTTACCAAAACGATTGTTGGCCAAAAATACTTTTGGGTTTTCATTGTTTTCTGAGCTGTTTCCATGGTAACAGGCAAACTTTACTCATAATACCAAAAACACAATTTCTGCCATAACTTTGGTAATTCCTAAGATAGAAATGTAAATTTGTTGTCAATCTGTAGCCCTTGTATTAGTTTTCCTCATGAATTCAAAAAGAATGATTATTACCTCATTTGCAATTTCATAATTTTGCATAATATGCAAATTTTAATGATCTGTTTACAATTTGTGCAATTTCAAACTTTGCATCAATCACATAAATTATTTTATCAAAATAAAAATGATGTCAAAATGTGGAGAAATGTCAGGCCAACAGTTTTGTATTATTGTTATTATCATAGGGCAAGTTTAATATGTTGTAATTTTTCAAACTTATGTCATTCAGCAAAAATGGGATTTTCAAGTCTAGATTTACTTTTTTCATTAATCCAGGTGTCGTATTAATTGTTTTAGCCAATTTCCATGGTAACCATTTTTCTATCACGAAAAATGAAGAAATTGACATAACTTAGACACGGTGTAACAGCAAAACATGGTTCTCTTTCCAAAATGAAGATTCGAGTATTTAGTCCATGATCGAGACCAAACATTGGTACCATCTGAGGACACCAACTTGGGTTTTTTGATAGGTGTATGTATCTGGAACTCAAAACTACATGATGGACTTTTCTACAGAATAGCTTAATGTCAGAAAATTAGTTTTAATAGATGGGGATAGGGAGGTATTTTGCTTAAAACTTATTAACATTTCTCCACATAAATGTATTTGATGACTATGTTATTAAAGAACAATTTTCACAAGCTAACGTTAAATTTTCTTTATGGTATGTCCTAATTTGTTGTTCTTTTACAGCTATTGAAACGTGTTGAATAGTCACACTTATCTAACGTATTTTAGAAAGATCAATTTATTTAGTGATAGTTTTGTAAGATATGAGCTACTTTACTGTAATGAAGGCACCTAATTTGCTTATTTCACTAATACAATATTGGATAATTTAAAAAACATTATAATTAGCTGTACATGCTGTGACAACAAAAGCCTAGATACCTCAAATGTTGTGCTGGTATAAATAATTCACGAAATATTGACAAAAATAGAAGGTTTGACATTGACGGCACCTAATTTGCATATTTGATAAAAATATATTTTCTAGCAATGTTAGCATCTAATTTACATATTTGAATGTAATACAATATTGGATCATTTCCAAAACAACATTATCAGCTAGGCAGACCCTCAAAACATGGGTCTAGACACTTCAAATGTTGTTCTGGTGTCAATAATTCCTAAGATACTGACAAAAATAGAATTTCTGGTAATGGTGACCCTAATTTGCACATGTAAAAAATTGCCCAAAGGTGGCAGAATGGCATCCGCCTGATTTTTAGTGTATGGACCATTAGGAGCAAAAAAATTGCATTCATACCAACGTTCACACCTATGTTGTATTTCTCCTTGACTATATAACTCAACTAGTGTTTAAAACTTGACTACGTGTAACATGCCAAATGAATGTGCTACAAAATAAATATGAGCAAAATAGTGATGATAAAGGCAAAGACAGGGCCATTTATATATCCCTACCCCTAAAAATAAAAAACTTTGTAACAGAAATATTTATAAACTGACTTTTTCTTAATTAATATGTACCAGAAATGGTACACTCAATTAAAATGGTATACAAAGCAATATGATGGGATTTAAAATTGCGTGATGATTTGCAAAATTATCATTTTAATTTCTAAAAACTTTCCGTTTTGTTTTGCGATTTGATAAGGTGAGTGTCTATTTTTAGCTATAGCTCAGTATATTTTAAAAGTATAACTGTATATTTAACAAACTCCACTACTCTGCTATATATTGCCCATCTTTTAAAACAAATCTGAGCAAAATCTTAATGACAAAGGCAACGATATGGTCATATATATATATCCCTATCCCTAAAAACAAAAAAAACTTAAAGTTTGTAACAGAATGATTTATAAACTGACTTTTTCTTAATTAAACTGTACTACAAATAGTACAATTAATTAGAATGGTATACAAAGCAATATGATGGCATTTAAAATTGTGTGCATATTTGCAAAATTATAAAAATTGTCTGCTATATTTTGCCCTTTTTTTAAATAAATCTGAGCAAAATCGTTATAATAATGGCAAGGATATGGCCATTTATATATCCCTACCCACAAAATATAAAGTACAATACTTACCAATAGAAAAATTTATAAAATGACATTTACTTAATTAATCTCTACCTGAAATGGTACACATAATTTAAATGATTTACAAATCAATATGATTTCATTTAAAGTTGAGTGCTTAATTGCAACATTATAAAAATTGTCATTTTAATTTCTAAAAACTTTCCAGCTTTTTTTGCAATTTGATAAACAGAGTGTCTATCTTTAGCTATAACTCAGTGGAATTTTTAATTACGAATGCATGGAACATAATCCACTAATTTGCTGCATATTAGCTACCTTTTCAAACAATTATGAGCAAAATATTGGCAATTGTGGCAAAGATATGACCAATTATGTATCCCTAGTCCCACAATGTATTGAACTTTTGAATTTTGGGGTAGAGATACATAAATGGCCATATCCTTACCTTTATCGTCACAAATTTGCTAAAATTTGTTTTAAATAATGGTTAATATGCAGCAAATTAGTGGAGTGTGTTATATACAGTAATAATTTCATAATGTTTTCACTTATAACTAAAGATAAATACCTTTTCAAATCGCAAAAACAAAAACCGGATCATTTTTAAGACATACATTTGTAGTTTGTAGAATTTAAACTAGCATGCAACTTTAAATGTCATCATATTGCTTTGTATACCATTCTAATTAGTGTACCATTTCTGGTACATATTAATTAAGAAAAAATCAGTTTATAAATAATTTTTATTACAAAGTATTGTATTTTTCATTTTTGGGAATAGGGATATATAAATGGCAGCCATCTTGGATTTATGTGCAAGCAAATTACATATTAACATCTTTTGTTATCTAATATATAAAACAAAAAATAAAGTGTAGACTGTAATCAATATTATAAATTTAGACATGGCAAAATAACAGTTGATGATACTCAACCCAAAACATTATTTCCTGGGTAAAATGTAAAAACGACCATTTCTGTCAAAACCTCTTAACCAATAAGAATAAAACACAATGGCAATAAATGTGGTACCAAAATGTTACCTAAACATTGCCCAACATTTTGGTGTCCCTATTTGTTTGATAAAATATGTATGTTTTTTATATAATGTTTGAAATTGCGCAAATTAAAAACAAATCATAAAAAATTGCATATTATGAATAACAATGACTATGCAAATTGAGTAATGACAATTACTTTTAATTCACAAAGAAGACCAATTAAAATCCTTTAGATTGATACCATTTTTATATTTCTATCTTGAAAATTGCAGAAGATAATCCAAAAATAAGATAATTCTACTTTTTGTCAAATTTAGCTATGTTACCACAGAAACGGTGCCAAAAAACAATGAAAACCCCAAAATTGTGTCGGCCAACACTCCATTTCATTGATGTGACACCTTAATGAATATAAAAAAGGTATGTTGGCTTTTGTTCTACTCTGGTTAGGGGTACCCCCTCTTAAAACCCATTCTTGCCACTGGCCAATTTAATGCTGTTACTACTGTAATTAATTTATTTCCACTTCAACTAAATAATTATATGTTTATACAAAAGAATTTGTTAATGAATAACAAAACAAAAATGATCTAATTTAGGCAATGAATGAAAGCTGTTCGAATCACCATTTAAAGACAAAACTACTTTAATGTTGTTAATACTGTGATTAATTATTATTATATATGTCTTTTCAATACACCATCTTACAAATTTACCTTTGAGTGGCTCTGGATCTGTTGGTGTACGGACGGATGGTCCCTGGGGTGTTCTTGCCTCTCTGCTAGTGGAATCTCGTCTGCCTTCACTTGCTGGCTCCTCATTGTCACTGTCTGATGCTGAATGAAAAGGTAGGTGTCCAAATGACTCACGGATCTCTCGCGTTAAGTCATTAGCTGCTTCAGCTGCATCTCTATGTTGTTGACCCTCAGCAAACATGAATGACCGGCTTCCAAAGTTGGCTCTCACTCGGCAGTTCTGTAAAACAAATCATACAAGATGGGTTTCTGTAGCCCTTTCATTAACGTCAGATAAATACCAGTTGTCACAGACTACATGTACTATATTTTGTAAATTTAAATTAAAAAAAAAATTACTGATCAACTTCCATTTTAAAGTGAGCCAATGCAGTGAGCACCAAATTTAGTTCAGTATATTTCAACCATGCCCTGTTCTTATAAAATTTAGTTCAGTATATTTCAACCATGCCCTGTTCTTATAAAATGTAGTTCAATATATTTCAACCATGCCCTGTTCTTATAAAATGTAGTTCAGTATATTTCAACCATGCCCTGTTCTTATAAAATGTAGTTCAGTATATTTCAACCATGCCGTTCTTATAAAATTTAGTTAAGTATATTTCAACCATGCCACGTTCTTATAAAATTAAGTTTAGTATCAACCATGCCTTGTTCTTATAAAATGACTTACACAAATAAAAACATTCATTTTCAAATTTAACTTTTACAGTCACAGAATGCTTTTTAGAATTCTGTATCTAAATTGCCTCAGGTAATAAACAAAACATCAAACTCAATATATTTTATTATCAAACATAAATTTCTTGTGAAAACTTTTCCTTTGTCACTTGCTAAATTCTTCACAATGTTTTCATTTCACTAAAGACATAAATTTGTAATAAATGGTAGATCATTTAATATCAACTATATATAATGTGACTAAAATGAATATGGAAATGACTAAAGAATACCTTTTTCTGAATGTGCACCACTGGATACATGCCTCCAGCAACGTCTGACAGAGTTGGAATAAGGCGGCGACCTCCAAGCGTAAAGTACACCTGACCCTTCGGAGTTTGTCCTACTGTGCCATCAGAGGTTTTCTCCCAGCCAATTCCCACAACATCTCCAGCATTCACAGTGACATCCAGCCGTACACTCCTCCACTGTAGTAAGCTGGCTCCATTGTAGTGCACAGCCTTCCCAGTGCTGTCACAGAAGAAGGAAAATTAACTATTAATCAAAGGTTAGTGCAGATCATGCATACTTGTGTTTTGAGTACATTAAAAAAAAATTGTTTCTTTTTGTTTTGGTTAACCACACCACTAGAGTTCACCGATTTATTAATTATCAGCCATTGGATGTAAAAAACTTGATAATTCTGACACATATATTTGTAGTCTAAAGTGTGAGCCAGCCTCTGACAGGTTTTGAACCATTGTCTTCAGCTTGAGAGTCCAATGTTCTACCACTGGACCACCGAGTCTCACATGACCACATTTTTAAATGCAGACACACACATTTAAACATCATAAGTCACATTTGTGACCTGTCATAGCGAACCGGGTATTAAGTCACTCGTACTAGTTTGTTAGAATGGACAAAAACGTGTGTTCCTTTCAATTTCGTCTTTTTTTTGTTGTAAATATGAAAACATAATGCATTAATCTTCCGTAGTGTGCAGTTTAATTGTCTATGCCAATATTCTAATAATGTTAAAAACAAGAATGGGAGAAGCTTAACCACATCATCATATTTATTCAACGAAAGCTGTTTTTACATGACATACAAGTGTAAACAAATCTCCCCTACTACCATCCTCGGTTGTTTTCTCAGAGCCGATTGGCCAAAACATGTCACGTGATATACAGCAATAATGGCGTCTCTCTCAAAGCACAATTTTATACTTGGCGATTGATAGAGTTTTTTGTTGTTGTGGACAGATATTCTTATTTCCAAGTCACATTTAAACATCATAATTCACATTTAAACATCATAAGCCACATTTAAACATCATAAGTCACATTTAAACATCATAAGTCACATTTAAACATCATAAGTCACATTTAAGCATAATAAGTTACATTTAAACATCATAAGCCACATTTAAACACTGGCTGTAAGTGTAAAAAAAAAGAAAAGTTGTATTACTTCAGAAATAAGCAAGTTCCAACTGGATTAGTCCAGGCACCTTCCTTCTTTTCAGCAGCTGGTGCAAACCCGAACGACACCATTGAGTTACTTTCTTCCTGTGATTCTCCATATGAACAAATCTCCAGCTCCCAGTAGAATGATGGTGCCTGTCAAAAAACAATAACAAAAGATATTACACTAGAATTATAAAAAAAAGTAACCTGTCATTTTATTGAGTCGTGTAATCAGTGTAACCAATATGCTATCCTGTACTAGATATGAAATCACTTTAATTCAGTCTTCTCCATTTAAAAATATCAGGAGACCAATGCAATGCTTGCCTAAAACTCATTCTAGGTGAGAAAACAGAAAATGTGGAGAAGCAATTTGCCAATTTTCATATTTCGCAGGATAGAAATGAAATTGCAAAGGGAGAGCACAGAAATACTCACCACTTCCAATTTACAGGAAAGTGTGAGATGAATGCAAGCAAACCTCTCGCGAAATGGAGGAGTTATAATTTGATATAAGAGTAAATTAAATCACTACAATGAGGGAGAGGAACAACATAAAGTCATACATTCACAATAAATCTAGTAGTGTTTTAGAACAATCACACGTGTCAATTCATTACGTTTTGGGGATACCTATCAGAATATAAAAGTCAATACTATATAATTATGTTCCTAGTGAAATAATTTCATTTTGTCACTCTAAATCTCTTGATAAATGAAAATTATATCACTCAAGACTTAAACTTAATATATGGTTGCTCCCATATTTTCTATAAACAATAAGGACACAGTCACTCACATAATCATTATTTAATTATCTAGTTTACACATTTCTTCTAAATAATGGTTGGAAAGAAAGAAAAACAAGCTGTATGTATGTTGCAGTTTTCTTTTATATTATAGATAACATTTGGGAATTTCTTTTATTGATTCTTGTAATTTTGTATAAGAAATCCTAAAGTAATTTACCTGTTGAGGTATGGGCTGGTTTGCATAGATTATGACGCCTCTTGGTAATGCCGAGCCTGCACTGGCATCTCCGAGGAAGGTGACAGTGGTCAATCCTTGTGACATCAAACAAGCTCTCACAGGAGGAAATGCTCGGCTTGGATCCCAAACCATCTCTGGATTCTAAAAACAGAGCAATCTAAAAGTGGGATCTCAGCTACAATAAATTGCGAAATAATAAATGTCTAAAACAAACATGATTGTATACTAACACAAAAATGGGAAATTCCAACATGGTAAAAGTATTTACAATCACGTTTGAACTTAGACACCTTTACAGAAATAGGTAGGTTAGGAAAATTTTAGTTTTATTTTGAAAACAATTTTAAGACTAAAATATAACAACTAAAAAATTAGAAAGTGAAAATAAAACTTGAACAAAAGAAAAGAAAAGTTGGTATCTTTCTAACAAGAGTTGTTAATAAAGTCTCACAGGTCTACTGTCATCCTCTGTGGGAGGTGGAGGTGGTTTCACACAGTCACGGTACAACATTCTCAGACGTCGACACTGAGCTTCCATTACAAACAGACGCTCACCTGAACATGACAAAATATTATTTTATTATAAAATACAACAGACTTATTAATACAATGCTTACTGCCTAGACTTATTGATACAATGCTTACTGCCTAGACTTATTAATACAATGCTTATTGCCTAGACTTATTAATACAATGCTTACTGATAAGACTTATTAATACAATGATTACTGCCTAGACTTATTAATACAATGCTTACTGCCTAGACTTATTAATACAATGCTTACTGCCTAGACTTATTAATACAATGCTTACTGCTTACGGCATACTTTGGGATATTACGACATCTTGCCAGGAACAGAAATTTAGCAAATCTTGGACTGCTTTATTTTGCAGATTACGCAAGCGAGTTACTTAACGTGCTCCAGGCTAATAATAGTCAGACTTTATTTATCAAAACTAGTATATCGAGCACTTTTCGTTGCTGTTATTTCATTGTTTTCTTTTTTTGAAATTCCACTAGCCGTCAGGCAAGTGAAAAGTGATTATTTGGTAGCCCGACTGCAAAAACTACTAGCCACGGGCGTCGGGCTACTATATTCTAGAAACCCAGCCTGACACTATCTCTTGAGCTACATCCTGCTCCGAACCAAAAATAGATATATTTATCAGGAATAAATTTAGTAAAAATTAAAAATGTGGGTTTTATATAAGTCTGTAACGGTAACTAAATTGCACTTATTACCAGAAACTGATAACTATTGGAGGATCTTACCTGCACTGCAATCCTTTGAAAGTGACTTCAAGATATCGATGGCTGATTCACATCGCTGAATAAACTCTGTAGCAAAATCAACATCTTCCAAATACAGTGACAATGCCAGACAGGTGCGTGTTTCAATTTCGGCAATTACTCTACATGTCATGTTGGCAAGAGTGTTGCCATCTCCAGTAGCAGGCAGAGACTGGTAGGGAAGTGGGCCCAAACTTTGATCTTTGGGCAGTAGGATAGACTCCACAGCACAGATAAGAGCATCCCACATTTCTGGTTGCGGCAACAGAAATACCTAAACAAATAAAAACATTAGAATTTATATAAAAATATCATAGGGAAGTTTCTTTATAAATTGAAAGTATTTGTTATAAAAGAATATTCTCACATGATTTTTATCAACTGGATTTGCTCAAATTAATTTTCTACACAAAATATTGTGAAGAAAAAGAAAAAACAAATCACGATAACTTTACAATGTCTGGTGACCAGCAATGAAATTGGGGTCTACACAAAAACCTTAAAAACTGCATTGGGCAACATAAAATCCTACTGGGAATGGTGAGCCAGGATGGGGGATGGGGGAAGGGAGAGATTTTTTTTTATTAGAAAACAAATAAAAACGTTTTTGCTGCATTCAAACCCCAGGAAAGCATATTAAAAGTTTTCAATTCTAGATAAAATAGAAAGATTTTCATCTCTTGATTAAATTTGAAAACTAAACTAAATGGTGGGGTGGTATTGTTATGGTTCAGATTACAATTCCCTCTCAGATATTCACCAGGAAAGAGCTTTAAAACAAAATCAGGTTTCAAAACGTGTCAGAGACAGGATCCCCAGGACACTCACAATGACAATGGAATTGCTCTTCACTTTCACACTGACTGAAATTTGCCAAAACTATATAACCCACTGTAACATCCATTCAAAAAAAACTGTCTGAAAAATAAAAATATTAAACACAACCTCATTTCTGACTGGTTTCAGTCTGGATACAGGAACCTGAATGATGTCATTGTAACGTGGAGCATGAATGTCACCTTTATCCACATCCAGCTGAATGGAGGCCATTTCAGTGTGTTCCACAACACTAAGTATGGTGCCAGTCGTATTGTGGATTCCTTCGCCCAAAACCTAGAACAATTCATTTATTCTTGTCAGTTACTATATATGAAAACATATAGGATACCACAAGTTGACATAGAGAGGGGTGGTGTTAGTTTAGTGTGTTTAAACCCACTTTGTTTTTCGAAGACACTATTTAACAGGAAATGAGCAGAAACAGATACTTAAATATTTAGGTTCCCTGTTGTTCCACAGACAATTTAAATAGTTAGTATTAGTGTTGGGAATCGGCTGCAACTTCATCATCCATCAGTTGTAATTGGTTAGTACAATTGGTTAGAGGGTATAGGAATTTGGAGAGCATCAGACAAATTTAGAGCTATGCACCTATTTCTAAAGTATATACATGTATATATTTCATTATCATCTAAAATGTGTTGTAGGCCTATTAGGATAGTCTCTGAGGTCGACGTAATTCCCCATGGGCCTATTGCTGCCATGCTGACAATGAGCAAGGAGACATTTATTGCGGTTAACATTTTCTGCGACAATCAATTATGAATTTCATAATCGATCATTACATTGCTGGAGCCCTAACCGATCAACTTTCAATTATATTCGATCATCAGAACAACACAAGTTAGTATTGCTTGTATTCTTGCTGGAAAAAGGCTTAAAAATGGGGAACCAAACAAATTCCCCAATTGAATCACCCCTTTCCTTAAAACTTGTGTCTGTGCCTGGATACAATTTTCATTTTTAGCATTTAACTTTATTTGAACAGTTAAACAAATGACAAAGATCAAATAAAACCGATAATTGGCAATGGTTGCAGTCACTGATAACCTTACTGTTTTTGGCTATTCTAAAATGGACTAAAAAGTTTAAAATCATAAAGTTAAAACTGAAAAACAGTGTAGTTACTTATATTATTGCTGTGTCAACACAAAGGTGGAGTATTGGTAATTACCATGATATGGCATCCAGGCTTGATGGTTTCTCGGAAGCCTCCCATTGCACATAATGCTGCATTGGCAAGTTTGGCCACCGACATGAGCTGGCGTGCTCCATGACCTGTAGGAGAGCCGAGGCTTTCTATGGATGCCAGTAGAAATGGCAATCCAGCCAGCATGTTATTCAGAACCTAGATAAACAAACATTTAATTAGAGAGAGTTCTCATTCTAACCACATTATATCAACGACACACCAGCAGAAATGGCATTCCAGCCAGTATGTTATTCAGAACCTAGATAAACAAACATTTAATTAGAGTGAGTTCTCATTCTAACTATTTTATATCAACGACACACCAGCAGAAATTGCATTCTAGCCAGCATGTTATTCAGAACCTAGATAAACAAATATTTTATTAGAGAGTTCTCATTCTAACCACATTATAATAACGACACACCAGCAGAAATGGCATTCAAGCCAACATGTTATTCAGAACCTAGATAAACAAACATTTAATTAGAGAGAGTTCTCATTCTAACCATATTATATCAACGACACACCAGCAGAAATGGCAATCCAGCCAGCATGTTATTCAGAACCTAGATAAACAAATATTTTATTAGAGAGAGTTCTCATTCTAACCACATTATATCAACGACCCACCAGCAGAAATGGCATTCTAGCCAGCATGTTATTCAGAACCTAGATAAACAAACATTTTATTAGAGAGAGTTCTCATTCTAACCACATTATAATAACGACACACCTGCACATTTGGCAACTCGTGGTCTTTTAGAGGAAAGCTGCTGCTGCCACATAAGCTACCCTTTCTATTTAGTAGTAGATCTTTCATATGCACATTCCCACAGACAGAACATCACATATCACCACCTTTGATAAACCAGTCATGTACACCCACCCACTGAGCCTTGCAGAGCACTCGTTCTAGGTTGGAGCCATTATCAAAATATAAAAATTTCATTCTTCGACAGATTTGATCCCAGCACCTACTAGCTGCGAGTTTGAGTCAGAGACCATAGCACCTCAAGCAAATGCTCGATGACCAAGCAAGATCCTAGCACGCAATAAAACTCTTATGCATTACATGTAAACACCTCTGTAATGTTTGCAGTATTTCACCTACTATATTTTACATTTTAATACAGAACTTCAGAAGCATTGTTTCATATTCATATTTTATTCCATCATCCTCAAACACAATGTTATATTTGTGACTTATAGCTGCATGCTATACATAAGGATAAGGAGAGTAACAATACAACAAACTATCAATACATTGCAACAGCGAGAGTCTCAATAACAAGACATTGTTACAGTAGTTAACTGAATTATTGATAAATATCACAATTAGGTGAAATATCATTAATCACACCACACTTCATGTTTGCTCAATATCAGGAGGGAGATGGGTATATATATATGAAGGCTATGGCATTATTATCATTTTTTTATGATCTAGAAATTACTGTCTATCTAATAGTCCGGTCAATCTATGAAGAAAAAAAAGGCCAATTTTGGAAAAAATTGCAAAAGAATTTATTTTGGTTGTACTGATATCATTATTTACTGTAGAATAACATATCAAAAATGAAGAAAAATCAAGTTGGTGGATTGAATAAGGGGTGTATAAGACATTTTTTACACAATCTAGAATTAGCTTTATGAAAGGTATTACAGACTAAAACAATCATTATTTGAATCTTAAAATTATTTTTGTCTGCTGAAAACACAAATTCTATATACAAGGACTATCCTTTCATAAGACAAAGACAACCTGTACTTTAAAACGTCTTGCTTCTTTGCAAACAAACTTGAAGGCTGAATAAATGCAACTCATATCAGTGGCGGGCATGTACAAGATATATGATTTCCCTGGATGAGATCCTCGAGTGACTGTCTGCATCATGCCTGACCAACCAGGCCTTGGATAATGGAGAAGCCAAATAACTTTCCACATTACATCTGAAGAGGTACCAAAATGGCTCTCGGTCGAGCAGACTGAACAATAGCCTGACCCAGTGATGCCATCTTAATATCAGTATCCTTTCCTGAGAAAATTGTTAATAACAGTAAACGTGGGGACCTAGGAATATATGATGTTATTTTGTAAAGACCCCTTTTCTTCTGGGGTTGGGCATGCATTTAATGTCATTCTTGACAAGATCACCCACTGCTCTCACTAACCTAAGTTTCTCAGCTTCAGAATTTGTTAGTTTGGGGGCTTCGAAAAAATTCATTAAGAACTTCCTAAATGTTATAACACTAACCTTTAACATAAGTTGGTAATGATTACATTATCACCTAAATAGTCTTTAATCTTTCTTTTCATATATCTGGCCCCATATACATCCTTGCATCCATATTCCTCCATCTTGTTAACAAGGTCCCTTACTGTGATTTGTTCATCATCATTTTCCTTGAGATATTCAGTCACTTTTATAAATGCTTCTTCCCTACT